>JAWWMK010012341.1:0-23209 GCA_035047105.1 Galeopsomyia nigrocyanea
TTAAGCTGGATTATTTTCGTTGCCACGTCAAACGTTTGAGCTCATTTCAGAATCTACATGTAGCGATTCACTGTGAACGCACCGTTTTTTTTTTTTAATTTTAGTGATCAAGATGAGCTCGAGTTATTTTTCGTTTGTCATTATTTTAGACGGCAGATGAATGGCAAAAGGTATTTTTGATATCCAGCGCCGTTTACTTCATTGGAGCTATAATTTTTGGAATTTTCGCTTCCGGAGAAAGGCAACCGTGGGCTGTTTCCGGAAATGAAGGTGACGTGAATCAAGAAGCGCAAAATCAACATGTTATGGAAATGAAAAAGATTGTGATTTCAAATAAAGAACCGTAATATACTATTGTTTTTGCAGTGATAAAGCCGCTATAATAAATTAAGATTTTGATATAATTTGTTGAGAATGATAAAACTATAAATAATTGTAGAAATAAATTTACTATTATTCATTTACATCAGAAAAACAGATGAGAGATTATTTGCACACTTGTAAAAAAAAAAATTTGAAATAAAAACCTGCATTTAAGGTTCTCTACACAACAACGCAACACTGCGTGCGCACACCTGCTGCATCTGCGGTGTGGGTGTGAGATGTAAACAATGATTTTTCTTTTTAGTTAGGTTAGTCAATTGTAATGGAAACGATACAAAAAGAATTGCGAGTAGAGTAACTCAATAAAAATGTAAAAAGACATTTTTTTCCAAAAAAAAGGGCACTTTGGAGCTGAGCGAATTGATGGTATGAAACATTCAGCATCATTTTTCAATTGAAAAATTAATTTTTATAGACATTGCCCAATCGACTAATGATATTAATATAGTTACTAATAAACTTGATTGAAAAACATACAATAGTCGACAACCTGATTATCAACACGAAATTTTTTTCAGATTATGAACAATAATAAAAAATTGAAGAATATTATCAATTCAGAAACATGTATTGTTTATTAAGACCATTCTTTCAAATGACTTTACAAAGGCTATCAAGAATAAAACTGAAACATGTGTGCGTAGGATTTGGCATAATATTCGTACTAGATTTTTTTGGAGTATTTACTCACATGTTTGAATTATCATATAATGAAAAATTCAGTTATCCGTATGAAGGTGATATTCACGAATTTGTTGCTGCTTTAAGACATAATAAGAAGCCAACCGTGCCTCCCATCAACATTTACAATTATAGCTATATCCATGACATAAAGGACAAATGTTTGGAAACAAATCCGTTACGTTTAGTATTACTAGTCAAGTCTGCTGTTGAAAATTTTAATAAACGTATGGCAATTAGGCATTCATGGGGATTTGAAAAGAGATTTTCCGATGTCTCTATGAAAACTGTTTTTCTACTGGGTACTCGTGACAATGACGATGAGCTAAGAACAAGGATTAACATAGAATCAGTCAAGTATCAGGATATCGTGCAAATCAATTTTATTGATTCCTATTACAACAACACCATTAAAACCATGATGGGTTTCAAGTGGGCAGTCAACTATTGCTCAAATTCTAAATTTTACATGTTTGTTGATGATGATATGTATGTATCTGTAAAAAATATTTTAAGATTTGTTAGAAATCCAACTTTATATCCAGAGTACTTGACAGACTCTGTGAAATTTAGTAAGTATCAATTTTATTTTCTGAAATTAATGCATCAATCAAGAAAATTTGTTCATTTGTTTTGCAGAAGATGTTGCACACTTGAAAGATAGACCAAAAAGAGCTAGTGCTTTCAACTCTACAATACTCTACGACAATCAAGTAGATAGAATTCAGATCAATAATTCAAGTGATGGAATAAATAAATTAGATACAGTTCATACCGAATTAAAAAACAAAAAGATTGCTAAAAAGAAGACAAATAATAAAGATAGGATGAAACGACAAGTATTTGATTTTGAATTACCACAAGATGTAAGACTGTTTGCTGGCTATGTATTCATTTCAGCACCACATAGGCACAAAACTTCAAAATGGTATATTTCATTGAAAGAATATCCGTACCACATGTGGCCACCCTACGTGACTGCAGGAGCTTACATAGTGTCAAAAGAAGCTCTGTTAGATCTTTACTATGCTAGTATGTACACCAAACACTTCAAGTTTGATGATATATTTTTGGGGCTTGTTGCCAAAAAGGCTGATATAGAACCATTCCATTGCGGAGAATTTCATTTCTACAAAAAAGAATATACAAAGTACAATTACAAGTACGTCATTAGTTCACACGGTTATGGTGATCCAGACGAACTGTTGCAAGTATGGAATGAACAAAAAGCAATGGGCAACGCATAGTACTAATGCAAAATGTTGGAGCTCATATATTTCTGAATCATTCTTTTAGCATTATAATGGTAGATTTGAAAAATCTAATTATTATACATGTATATTATGCAATTTATTAACATCCCAAGTATAGAAATTCTATTACCTTTCAACGCAAAGATACACAAGCTTTCAATATTGAACTCAATTAATATGTGTAGTTCTATATAATAACAAATTTTCCTACAAGTGCCATCAATGTCTACGTAGATAAAAAAAAAATATTAAAATTTATACTTCAAATTAGCGGAAAAATATTACACGTGAAATATTTTTCTATGTGGCAATTTCATGTTCATGTTTGCTAAGATAATCATTCTAGATATTACAAATAATATAGATTTGAAAATATTTTATTCTTCCTATATAGTGTATACATTTATTCGCAATGCTGTGAGAAAATACTTTGCAATTTTTTGTAATAAAAGCGACATGAGAAAATCCAAATTGATTCGTTTTTGTCGCAATTATATCCTTAGGGGAGGTCACTTTTTTTTTTATTTGAAATTCCTTTGGTTGGAATTTACGTTTGATCAATCGCGCCAATCGCAGATGCGCGTTGACCACTCTGTAAACATATAGTGTGTGTAATAAACACGTGGGCAAAGTGTTACTTTGATATTGAATAAATTATTTATTTCGTCGCTTCGCGACAAACAATTATTTGTTTGTAAGTATGTAAATTGATTACATTTAATCTTGTCTACAGAATTTTATAAACTAAAAAACAGAAAATTACCTTACAACAATTGCGAAACACTGCAGCGGTCACACTCGCAAATAGAATCAATTATGAACAGACGAGTTAATTGCAATTTTCAACTTGATTATATTTAGACAAACAACAATGATAATAATAAAATGGTGATATTGGAGATTTAAATATCTGTAAAAAAATATTTGAACTATTTGCCTGCTAACCTAAATTTATAATACTTTCTTTACTGTTTGAACAGTTTATAAAATTAATAGCAGGTGGTTTTTTTCATTTGTTTTTGCAACTAATTGTTATTTTACATGCAGTCTCGATATCAATAATGGACAAGATCACCTCTTTGGCTTTAATGCCCAGAAAATCCGGGAAATTCATCGCTCAATCGGCGTCAAATGTTTTCATCAAAGAAGAAGGTGTCAAAAAACTCGCGCGTGAGGTAAATTGCAAAAAGTTTCGATATTGCAAAAAAAAAATGTGAGACGCAATTAAAAAAAATACAATATTCAATTTTTAGATATTAGACAACTTGAAAAATGGTCGTGTAAGCATTAAAAATTTCTCTCAACATCCCCTTCACCCATCGCCAGATGACCCGAAAGCCCTCGATTGGCTATTAGTTTTGGATTCATTGAATTTCTGTTTCTGGAGTGACAAAACGGTTTTGCCGAAAAAGTGGCAAGTAAACGGAGAATCTGGTTACTTTGCTTTGTGCGCTGCAATCAAAAGGGCAATTGAGGTATAACCGTTCCATTAATATTTTTTACGAAGCAGCGTTTAAAAGCGATGGCTCAATATCAATAAAAATAATTTTATAAATTATCTACGTAGGAAGGGGTTCCTATAACTGACGCTAAATTTTTATCAAAAGTAACTAAACAAGAAGTTTGCCGTATTTTGCGCCCTGATGAAAATAGCGTCGAAGCTCCTTTAATGAACAAAAGAGTGGAAAATTTGAATGAAATCGGTCGGGTTCTTTTAGAAAAATATAATGGTAAGTATTACGCACGAGATGCTCGAATGCCAACGCGATTTATCATTTTTATACTGTTTTCCTATATTTCACAGGTACATTTAAAGAATGTGTGAAAGCTTGCGAGCACTCGGCAGAAAAATTGTTAAAGCTCGTCGTCAGCGATTTCCCATGTTTCCGTGACGAAGCTGTTTATAAAAATGAGAGAGGTATTTTTTGTTGTTGCAATTTTCCGACGAAAAAAAGGGAATAAATTAAAAATTAACAATCTATTTTTTTTTTCCAAGTTTCTCTCTACAAGAGAGCACAGATTTTAGTTGGAGATATCTGGGCTTGCTTCAACGGAAAAGATCTTGGGGACTTCAAAGATGTGGATTATATTACAATGTTTCCCGACTACAGAGTACCGCAAGTACTTTTACATTATGGGACAATGGAATACAGCGATTCGTTGATGAAAAAGTTGCAGTCTGGTAAGCGTTAATTTGAAAATTAAAAAATGAAAAATTATTTTTAAACCAAGTTACATTTACAAAAGATGAATTACCTCATGGCAGCGAAGAGGAAGTAGAAATCCGAGGCTGTTCCATCGAAGCGGTCGAGAGAGTTGTCCAAGAAACTAGAGATCTTATCAAAAAAGATCCGGCTTTGGGCTTCCGCGCATCAGACTGCAATTCCATACTCGTCGATCATTTTCTTTGGGATTACAGACGAAAGTACGCCAAAGAATTGGAAGCGATACCGTATCACAAAACGCGAACAATATTTTACTGAAACGTCGATTTTGAGAAAGATGATTGTCGATGAAAAGTGCGACGTATGTAATATTGTATTTTTGTATTTCTTATAAACAATAGTTTTAAAGTTGAAAAATTTTTGTACATTCTTATAAAATTTTTGTATATATATATAAATACTAATATTTAAATCAAGTTGTAATTTTTCTGAATTACAAAATTGAACACAAATAGATACAAAGTGCGTAACGTACAAAATTTTGTCCATGCAGTAATTACGGTTCTTGTCTAGCTATGCTTTACTATAATAGTGCGTCGAAAGTTGTTAGAAAATAGGTTTTTTTTTTGCCTTGAAAAAATCAGTCTTGACATTATGCTGTGCTCGAGTGACTACTTGTTGTACCGCTTATGGCATTGAAGAGAGCGGCACTGTTGCGTTTAAAGCTTATAATATTCTCATTAGGCCACACTGGTTCACCCAAAATGGACGACAGGCTCTGACAAAACTTTTGGAAATTCTCGCGTAGTGCCTCCTGATATTCGTGCTGGTCGCAGCTTATCAATTTGCTGTTGATTTGAAGAGCCGTGTAACAAATTTTTACAAATTCCCTGCAAATAAATAACGAAATTGTAGATTATTCAACAAAAAAAAATGCAAAAAAAAAAAAACATGTGATTCGATCGAGTTGTTTACTTGAAAACATCTTTGAGTTCTTGAACCAAATCATCGGGATACTGTGCAGAACTGGGAGGATTCAAAAAGGCATTAGCATAAGCCAGAGGACCTGCGTTTACAGTTACGCAAATACTGCCTTGAAGTTTCAATTGTAGCTTTTTAGCATCGCACGTACCGCTAGTTATGGCAACGTCGTGTAATTCTTGTACCCTCTGTCTCATCTCATCTAAAGCTACTTGTATCGGACTTAACTCTATCATCTTTTTATCGGTTACTTGAATACGTTTTTTGGCGTACGGGAACGAATATTCAGCTGCAATTGAAAAAAAAAAAAAAGATTATTATAAAAAGTTTCGCTAAAAGATCAAGTATAATCAACAATATTACTTGTGACTATGGTTCTTCGCTTCCACTGATCTTCGGGCTTGCCTGTTGTTCTGTTTCCATCCTGCGTGAATGGAGTTTCAAACATGAAACACGATATGTCATGATTACGCTCAAAATCGGTCAAACGATTTTCAAGCTCGACTTCGTCGAAATATGGCACAACGTATGTGACTTGAATGTGGGCGATTTTGGGATCCAAATCCGACATTTGAACAAAAGTAGAGTCCATCATGATCTTTACATTCTCGGCTCCAAATTTTTTGGCGTACAAATTGCGCAAACGTTCGGATATTTCTGGCAGCGATGTCAGTTTTGGCTCTTTGTATATGTATTCGATGCCGTGCTCTTGCTCAAAGTATCCCTATTTTAGCGAATAGAATGTGCAATAGGTGACAACGCTTGAAAAAGAATAGGAAAAAACGATGCTAGACTTACCGAGCCGAAAAATGCAACTTTGTAATAACGTCCAAGCAATCTCTTGCCACTTTTATTGACTTGAATGACTTTGTTGTAAGCTTGGGTTAAATGCGAGTAACAGTTTGCAAGCGCCTGATAATTCCTCTTCTTCTCGTAGATTGGTATTATCAAACGGTATAAATGCCCAAGCAACTCGAATCTCTCAGCCTTGTCCAAAAGCTCAGCACAAGATTCCAGTTGTTCTAGCAAGACGTGATCGTTGTAGTGAACGTCCTGCACACCAGCATCGAGCTTCAATCCTTTTTCATCCCTCGGAATATTCTTGGAAATTTTCTCGAAAGCTTCCGCGCCCCAATCATTCAATTTATTCAGTTTCAAGTATTCGGCCATCAGGGCAGCAATGTGTAACTGACAGCAGGCAGCCTAATTGAGAATCCAAAAATTACAAAAGCTCAGATATATTGTAAAGTCAAACTTACTTCAGAATAGTTTCCATCTTTCATGTGATTACGGGCCATAGTCTCCAACCATGTGTGTCTCAGTTCTGGTGTGCTAGCATAAGAATTGGCCAAACTGTGTTTGAGATCGAGCAACATTTCTGGATCATTATTGTGCTCTTTCATTTGTGCTGTCGCCATCAAAACAGTCCTAATTCTTTTATTCAAATCTTGAACTTCCAAAGGAAAACTCGTTCCTTTCATAACTTTGTCCGAACAAGCGTAACTATTAATTAACGATAAAGACTCTTGGAATCTTAAATTATTCAATCCAACAATATTTCCCAACATTTGCGACACTGAAATCATCACCTAAAACAATGAATGTTTAAATCACTATTGCAAATGTGGTTGGCTATGCATAAAGTAATATTATTACTTGGAGATGTACTCTTGTCAATCCTTTCCTACTAGTAAATTCAAAATTACTACGCATAAGTAGGTAAAGCAAAGCGCACGATTCTTGCCTAATGGAACAAAGTTTGCTGTTGCAGCATCTCAATAATTCGTAACACAATCTTCCGCATAGTTTTCCATTACCTGCACAATTTTCACTCACAAATCGATAAAATTTATTAAAATGAATAATTAATGTTTTGATTACCTTGGAACAACGTTATAGAATAATTATTCAAGAAAGCTCGTAACGCAGCAAACACATGATGATACAAATTTTCAGACTGACCAAGTCGAAGGAACGTCAAATATATATTAATAATCTGATGCGTAATAGGATTACTGCCATTGGCTTCTACTAACAAATCCTGCAAAAGTTTCATTGCAATTGCTAATTTTTGACAACTCGAAAAATCTAAATTATAAGTATACCTTAAAATTTAAACAAAACAATCCTAAACAATCGAGTACAATAAGGCCCATTTCTACAGACAATTGAGCTTGCGTCTTGTAATAATTCTTTTCACCGTCATTCTCCAACAAATTTTCTCTAATAGCAGTCGCATTCTGAGGTTGCAGCGTGCCAGTAGCAGGCGCGTTGTCGTTTGAAAAATCAGGAGGAAACATTCTCGCGGGCAGTGTCATGGATTTCGTACTTTTTGGTTTGCCCGTGTCTGGTGCCAGCATGTTTGCCGATGATTGTCGTCTACCTTGATACTTGAAATGATGCAAGCTCAACCTGTATTATGAATAAAAAAATGAATGAGATTTTCATCAATACTCGTAAAAAATGATGAGCACTCACTCTATTATCGATAAAAACTTTTGAATCTCAATGTCCGTGCACTGTTGCCAGTAAGAAATCATCTGTTTGTCATCCACATGTTTCACCACAAACATGAAGCAAATGAGCAGATCTTGAGCTTCCGACGATTGAAACTTGTCGGATCTCGGCGAGGTGGTGGAAGCTCGCGAAAGACTCACAGATCGCGAGTGCTCCTTGTGCTCTTTCATTTCGTCGTTGAGTGTCGACGAATCGCCATTCCCAATGTTGTTTCCACGCACGTTGTTTATTTGAGTTATCGTCGATGTATTGGACAGATCGGATTCAATACTGCAAGAATGGCTGTCGACCATGCCGTGGCCGGCGATAGCGGCCAAGTAGGTTGAATCTCGAATACTGGTGGAACTTCTAATCGGGGATGATTCCATTTCGCTTGGAATCAAACACCTGCTGTTGATGATTATAATTATTTTATTTGATGGCTAATTTTGAAAATTCATTTTTATTTACCTGTGCGATAATTTCACTGGGGTACTACTGGATACAGCAGAAATATTGTTTACGCCGCTTAATCTACTGTTTGATTTGGAATTCATGTCTTGATAACCCATGTTGATTGATCCGCGAGTGCGCAAAGAAGCCGCATCGGTTAAATCTTGCAACTCATTCTCAATCATGTTACCCACAGACTCTAAACGATCGAAATTCTCCAACAAAATACTTATCCATGGTATGTATAACGATGCTATTCTGCTCATTCGCCCCTAAAGAAAATTAAATTTGTTGAAAAATTCATTGGCTATCGAGGAAAAAAAAATGAAAATACATACATTGATTTGATATCTGTCGTCTAGCTCGTGTTTGGCCAATAAATCTCTCAAAATGGAAACTGCAACTTTACGCAATGGTACAGTTTCATCCAACGAAACTTTGACTTGCTGCAGGAGTAGACCAACGAGAAAATGATATTTGCAAAAGCTTTCCGATAAGTAATAATCTTCGTTTGCTGGATCTGAAAAGTCATCATTTCACGGTAAAAAATTTAAAAAAAAACATTATTTTTTCATTGTATATTCCTTTTCTACCTGATCTTGTTGGACTCATCAACTTTGTCATTGGTAAATTGAAAGAAATAAAGTGTTCATGGGTACATATAATCTGCAGGAAGTTAAATTTCAAATCGTTGATAAGACGAGAACTTCCGGATGCAAACTTGTCAATGCAGGCGCTGATAAGCTTGAAAGTCAAACCGCGATCCATAAAAGTAAGGCAGCGCTATAAAAATGACAAATCATGACAAATTATTTTGCTTTGCAAAGAAAAATGTATCATTTCAACAAACATTTACCTTTAAAAATTGTGCGAGACTCTTGTTGAGCGCATGAGATTCATGTGGCACTTCCTTGCATTTATTCGCCAAATGTGACGATGTTACCTGAACAAATAGTTCAACTTTCTCCTGATAATCTTTTGAAAACCGCTCACTTCGGTGCATCTGCGACAAACGATATGTTAGTACAAATGATGATTACGTAAAATTTATGTGAATTCACCTTTATCCTTCCTGAAAATAAAAGGAACTGCGCCATACTCTTAACAATAATATCAAAAAATAAGCTCGAGTGAATCATAAACTTATTCAATAAAACTAGATCCATATTATTTGGTAAAAATAATGTCGGCAAGAACTTGGCAAGCTGTTCGTGAACAGTTAAAGCATTATTTGACTTGATTGTCGGCGACAGGAAAACATACTGCAAAATAAAAACATAGATATTAAGTCATTAAAAAAAAGTGTCGTTCAAATATTTTACCTTCACGTAAGCGAGTAAAATTTCTTGGCGCCCAGCTTCATGAATAAAATTAACGAGATGAATTAATAATCTAACAGCGCACTGGCCGACTTCGTCAGTTAAATGGCATGTCAGCAACGTAAGTAATTGATTGAAAATGGTCGGCAAAAATGTGATTGCCGTTGACAATTGTACAGCGTGCGCCGATTTTAATATCTTGCAGCTTTCCGAGTCTGACGGTATGGAAAGTGGCATTGAATCCATGATTTTTTCGGCGTGCGCAAAGAGATTATGTAAATGCAGATCTTTTGTGAAAACTGTCGAGTGGATTTGAACGATGACCGTGAATATTGGCTTCTGAGAGTCTATCCATACGATATCAGGACCAGCGTTCTGAAAATTGTGTAAATACTTTAGCTGACTTTAGTTGTTTGGCCGAGTTGTAGCAATTAAAAAAAGTATGTTACTTACGCCTTTCCCAAGACCAAGAGGTTGAACTGACAAGTAGCCGTCTGGTAAATTGGTAGCTATTGGCAAAACTCGTTTACTTTCTTCAATCAAAGAGAGCCTACAAGTTTAACAATGTAAAAGAACATGTATTATGCACGTTTAGATTCGTTGCTCTTACCTGCCCTTAGATAGTAAAGGCAACCAAGCAAAGCCAAGACAGTTTTCAACGCCATTCTCTTTTTTCTTGTTCAAGTTACAGCTTATGTGATAAAAAGTGAAGAGGAGATGGTGCTTGGCATGAAGTTTCAACGGTAATTTTATTTTCACTTCTTCATACCACGATGGAGTTGTATTATGATGTAAGACAGGGCAAGAAATTTTCGACACAAAAGAAGAAGCTCCAGGACGACCATAAATGCACTAAAAAGTAAAAAAAAAAAGTTTTACGTCATAGTTTTGTATATACAAAATACATTAAAATAAAAAGCTGTATAGTTTACTTTTAATGACTGTGTTTCCAGAGTGTCATTGTCTCTAATTTCAATACAACATGCAATATTTCTTGCTCTATTGAACAATTTTTGGGTATCAAACATGAGACTTTGAGGATATACATAAAGGTGATTTATGTAACTGGTGTATGGGTGAACATCCTTTTCAGCTGAACCTTCAAATTCAGCTATTTCCAACGTCACTTCAGACTTTGGTGGAATTGGAAAAGGTTTTACGGGTATTAAGGTTGTTGTTAATGAATCTGTAATATTTATTTTGATTAATTATTCAAATCACAGTTAGTGAAATGCCACAAGTGTTTAAAGGAAACTTACTTTCAGGGTTTTGTGCGATTGCTTCAATGTTTATTTTTATTGTTCCTGGTATTGTCGTCAGTTTGTTTAATTTATCAGGCCTAAAATAAAATTTAAAAACAAAGGGAATTCATTATGTGTACATTATAAGAAATACTGTTAAAGAGCATTGTATTAAAGACACTTGACGTACTTTCTATATTCTGAGAGTAGCTTTAACAATTCTTCATCTTTTATTTTGTTTCCTTCCTGACGATAAATAACTGAAAAGTCAGATGTAGTATCCAACTCATTACTATATAGTCTAAATAATGGTCTGGCTGACCAAGCAAAAGGCATCTTGTAATTTCCCACTCTAAAAATATTCAATAGTTGTAGTTTACTTAATGATTCATGTTGGTATAGTTGAAAAAATGAGACGTACCTTTGAGAATAAGATTGAACTTGTTTACGTATTTTTATTCCCAAGGCAGGATCTTTTGCAGCTCGTACATAAGGTTCACATGTTTGGTTAATGCTTCCTTGCAAAATCTTATCAATCCTCACCACGAGAAATATATCTGGATGTGGATTGCTTACATTAAATATAGCTTGTTTAGCACTATTGAGCCAAGATATTGGAATGTTTTTCAACTCATCTGGGAATTCTGAATAGTCATCTGATGAATTTTCCTCAGATTTTGTATTTTGTATTATGGTATTCAAAGATTCATGTTTGATGTCAAAATAAAAATTTTCGCTTAATTTTTTGTGATTTCTGGCATCAAAAATACACAATGTGGCAAAGTAAGGTTCTACTTGGCATAGAGATTCGTTTTCATCAACATGTGCTAGCAATTTAAACTTGATACTTTCACACTTTATGAAGATTCTTTGATTGAATTGCTCTCTGTATGGCTTAATATCGTTGTCTTGTAATGATGAGCCTTTGCTGCTGTGTTGTGTATGTAAATACATTTGGAAAATAAGCTTACGATTCTTTTTTCTTGCTAATGAAATACTGATATCTGTTTCTTGAGAATATTTAATTAGTTGTGGATTCATACTTTGCTCCAGTCCTTTCAAAGTTCCATAATTCTGCAACAAAAAACATGTTGAAATATTATACAATGGTAGAATTCACAACAAGTGTCGTAAATATAACTTGGAAAAAAAATTCTTACATAATTAGCCTGAGGCAAAGTGGATATACTATCATTAGTTTTTTCTAGTAATGCTGCTTGTGTCTCTTCCTGTTGCTTGTAATGTTGTATAACAGTATTCAATTTTGTAATCCAATCTTGCAGTTCTTCTTCATTTTCTGCACCCAATACATATGATTTGTGAGGACCATTCATCTTCAATTCAAAACAATATTTTCCTCGCTTTGGATTTCGTACAATTTCTGTACAAAAATCCAAGTTGGCAATTTTGACATCAGATTTTTTCTCATCTTTGCAAAATTCCAAAATGTAAGTTCCATCGACTTGCTGTCTCAGATGACAAAAACGCTTCTTGAATGACTTTGATCCAATGTTTGAAAACATGATTCTATCACCAACTCCAACTTCAGGCCCTTTCATCAAATATCCTTCTTTCGTAATGCCATTTTTCTGATTCATATCCTAAAGATAAATTCATGTAAGATTAACATGTTGATCTAAAAATTACAATATTATTATTGTTACCTCGTCAACTTGATCAACCTCCACATCAATTTCATAAACTTCATCCTTTGATTCGTCTTTCGATAGCTTTCTGCCATTACTGAAAAAATAAAATAACCATGAATATCTCCGTGTAATCTACAATTATTCAACAACAACTGTTTACTTACGGAGGTAGATCTAGGTATGATCCACTGTAGGCAGAGTACTTGTAATGGATTAAATTCCAGTCTGAAAAATAACTCTTTATGCATTCTTTTGCGAGAAGATTTGCATCTTCCAATTGACTTTTCGTTGGAGCAGTAGAAATAGTTGTGCGATATTCTCGAGGTTGCTTAGCATTCTGTAACATAAATTATTTTGTCGTTTTAAATAATACTAATTCGAGCTTTCAACCACTTGACTCAATTACTCGACTCACCTTTACATCATCTATAGGATACAATAATAGTTCTCTTTGACTGTCGTTGAGCAATAGTGTTTTATTTTCTGTTACAAAACTTTCAAAATCTATAGGATCGACTAAATGCAGTTTACTCTGAAAGCCAAAAATTGATTGTAAACTTGTTTATCAAAAGTGAACCTACAATTTCAGCTGACCAATAAACATTTCTACTTACTTGAACAGCACTTTCGCGAACAACCTGGGAAACAGTTTCCCGTAGTTGCGCAGCCATCCCGGGTTTCCCCAAGGCGCGTGTGAATTTTCTCTCGCTCATCTTCTCTCCTCTGATGCGTCGGAAAATTCGTCTTTATCAAAATCTTAACAAACGGCGATATCTTAATAGCGTAAATTCTTTGCGTGGACGCATTATAGTCGTGATATCACATTTGAATTGGTGTTGTCACACATCTCTCTACAATCTAAATATCAATTTATCCAAGTTGGCGACGCAGCTCTCTCGGGTTGCCGCGAGTCAAGTGGATGCCGGTATCAATATATATAAACGGCAATTGATGTAAATCGACATTCTTCAATTAAAATGCACCGTGCAATAACCGCATCCACACACATATATTTATAGGTACACCCATTACACTTCTCTGTTGTGACTTCTTTTGCGCGAGTGTCTGACCTCTCCCCGTCTACAATGCCGCGGCTTTCGTGTTTTACGCCACGGGCAAAATGAGCCAATCAGACGATGATGAACGCCGTTCAGACGCTCGCATTTTCCCATTGTAGGATGACACTTTGGTGCTTCGAGTGTGTGTGTGCTGTGCGTGTGTGTTGTAAATTAAGGCATAATATATGCAAGATGTTCAATCTTGTCAAGCAAGCTTTTAATTTATCGACATTGCGACAATAAATAAAACAAATATTCGAGACAATTCGAGATGTGTATATTGCTTAGTCGATGAAAAGAGATTTCTACGAGTTTAAAACGGACTACCTCAGGCGGAGAAATACCGCAGTAAATTATCAAGTGCGAATGCGCGACTGGATAGATCGCGCGCGGCCATGTTTATGTTTATATTATTTGACAATTTTTACAATGTCAGTTAAAGTTTAATAATATTCAAAATTAGGTGTACGAAAAAACTTGCTCGAGAGCAGTTGAAAGCTACTAATTAGAGGCACATATTTGTGATTATAATCTCACATTGTATAATGACCCAGTTGAAAGAAGAATAAAAATTTATTACAAGGAGTTACATTAAACTTGTTCAACATTCTGCATACATTAGGATTGACTGTAAACAGTTGGAGATATTGTTATGGATTCCAACGATAGAGGTTAGTTGTATTGTTGTTTATCTAGTCAACAAGTGCTCTTTGTATCAACAAATCACATTTACGTCATGATTCTCCATGGCAGGATTCAGCCTCGACAGCAGTAACATGTCCATGTCTTCTTTGGGGCCTCAGAGCCCACCTGAAATGAAACCAGACACAGCCAACTTGATAAGTCCTGGCAATTTCAGCCCATCAAATCCAAATAGCCCAGGGTAAGATAAGATAAGATATGTCTTTAATCTTTTGACTTTTTTCCCGAGAAAGTTGTTGATTGTACTGCACCAGACATTGATTACAAATTTGGCTTAATCTAGCAAGTTAATTTTTGTAAACAGGTCTCTCATTGGAGTCCCAGGCAACATGAATAACTCATCGCCAGGTAATCGTAATGCAGCCAATGCAAGTACAGCTTATCCACCAAATCATCCATTGTCTGGTAGCAAACATCTGTGCTCCATCTGTGGTGATAGGGCCAGTGGTAAACATTACGGCGTATACAGGTGAGATTATTTGTAAATCATTTTTTCAGGTACACTAGAAATACTCTATGTAACATTTCGACTTTTCAGTTGTGAGGGCTGCAAAGGCTTCTTCAAGCGCACAGTGCGCAAAGATTTGACCTACGCCTGTCGCGAAGAAAGGCACTGCCTAATTGACAAGCGTCAGCGTAACCGTTGCCAATACTGCCGCTACCAAAAGTGTCTCACCATGGGTATGAAGCGCGAAGCCGTGCAAGAGGAACGACAGCGCACAAAAGAGCGCGAAGCTTCGGGTGCGAATCCGGATTCGGTCGCCGGTTCCGAACCGTCAAGTTGCACCAGCAGTTCGCACGCCGATATGCCTGTCGAGCTGATTCTCGAGGCCGAGCGACGCTTTGACTTTCTCGGTGAGAATCAGGCTTCTTACGATCAGTACAGCACACACGGCAACAGACAGATCCGACAGATGGTCGAGTGGGCCAAACGACTACCTCAATTCACGAGTCTACCTCTGGAAGACCAGGCATTGCTGCTACGTGCCGGATGGTGCGAGCTGCTTATCGCCGAGTTCTCGCATCGTTCGATCGACATCGAGGATGGAATTATACTGACAACGGGCCTCACGTTGCACAGGAATTCGGCTCAACAAGCTGGAGTCGGACCAATCTTTGAACGCGTGCTCACCGAACTCGTACACAAGATGAAAGCCATGAAAATGGACAAGGCTGAGCTCGGCTGTCTACGAGCCATCATTCTATTCAATCCCGAAATTCGTGGCTTGAAGAATTCTCAAGAAGTGGACTCGCTGAGGGAAAAAGTCTACTCGGCACTGGACGAGTATACCAAGCAGCATCGACCTGATGAGCCTGGACGCTTTGCCAAATTGCTGTTAAGGCTGCCGGCTTTGAGATCTATCGGCCTCAAATTCACCGAGCACATGTTCTTCTTTAGATTACTCGGCGACGTTCCTCTCGATGATATACTAACCGAGATGCTCGAATCGTCATCTGACTCTTAAATTGCATTCTATCGTGTCGCTTCATCTTTACAGCTTGCAAAGTACTTGTCTGAATCTAACTGAATCTGAATGACGCGTTCATTTTTTTTTTTATTATTATTAGCAGCTCGTTGTCTGTATTTTAACCGAGAGATTTTATCGGTCAGAGTTTATCCGCGCGCTATCGAGAAGAAAATTTTTTTCATCTGGTTCATTTTATCGAAATTGAATTTTATATAGATAGAGAAAGAGCGAGTTTCGGTCGTAATTTTTTTTTAACTTGGCTCATTTTTTTATTGCCGCGCAATGTTTCATGTTGATGAAGGAAACGATAATTGACTTATTGTTCAGAGAATGTTGATAAACACTGCATCACTGTGTGTGTGTGTCTCATACAATTTACCTTCTTCATTTTAAGAATAGTGTAAACGAGAATATTTTTTTAAAATGGTTTACAACAAAGAATGAATAGCTCAAATATGTATAAAGGTTGTTACATTCATGTCTCGAGTAACTATTAGAATCCATAGTTCAAAGAGTTGAAATAGTGTTAATGAAACGGACATATTTTTTTTCGTTGCCACGACGTAAATCATGTTTTAAACTAGAAAAAGCTTCCCCCTTTAGTAAGGCTGAGATGTATAAAAACAATATTTCTGCTTGGCTTATAAAAAAATGTAATTTAAAACTACACTTAAAAACTCATTTTTATGATTTTTGATTTATTTTTTTTTTTTGTTAATCGTGTAATTTTAATTGAAATCACTTGAAAGACTAAAATGATCAAATGTATTGTAATGAAGTCTGTCAAAAAAACGTTTGAAAATATAGAGTAGAGAAGATCACTGTTAAAATTTTGTTACTTCTATCTAGGTCTTTCGAATATTCATGTGCTAATTCAATCGGCTTTGGCTGTAATTGCTATAGTGTATAATTTTAACCATAAAAAAGTATTAATTGTGAAAAACTGATCCATTTACGTTTCTTAAATTAGAAATTCGGTTAGCAGTATTATAATTGGCAAATTGAGTGTATACTAGATGGATAAGTTGCTTGAAGCCTACATCTTCTCTAACCAATTTTATAAACCATAATTTTTTTGTTTCTCACTATAAACACATTGCACGGAAAGTAATGATTAAATATTACCACATTGTAAGTTGTAATTCGAAAATTAATGTGTAAATTTAAGATGTTTCAAGCAATGTTGATGTTACGAATGAATCAACTATTTAGATTGAATTTTTAAAAAATTATTTATAAACTTTTAATTCTTGCAAAATGTGCAAACAAATTCTAAATTCAAATAATGGAATACATGTTAAAAGCATTTTAAGAACAAATAAAAATGGTTTCTGTTAAAAGTGAGTTTTACTCATTTTTTAAATAAAATGACCACCTTCCCTAATGTAGTACAAATACTTGAAATGTGTTCATTTACAAAATTATAGCATATTACAAAAGATGTGTGACTAATGATTATACAGAGTCCATTGAAAGTATGTGTAGCTTTTTATATACTGTTAGATGATATTCATAAATTTCATGTTGTAAATAGAACAATAATTGAATTGCTTTTATTGAAAATTTTTTTTCAAACGCTACTTGCTTGTTCTCAAAATGTATCACTATTGCACATACTACCATTTCCTCAGAGATTTGAGTTTATTGTCTCTTTGGATACCTAATCTTCTCAACCTTCTCCAATATTCTTTCGTGTTTGGATCAAGTTCTTCAAGAGGTGGTGCTGGTCCAGTTCGAATAGTCCACAGCCAGTCAGGATATTCTGAATCAGGTTTCAACTCGACATCTTGTCCTCCTTCTTTCAAAATGTTTGTCCCACAGCAATATTTCACAAGCTTGTAAACATCTTCCTCTACTGGCAGGACCATCTTTTTTTCAAAACCTTTTCCTCTAGCTGATATTTTACCTTTTGCCACTCCTATGCCTGAAAACCAACAAGTCATCAATTTTTTTTATTTATCACAACATTCAAATTTGTAGAAATACAACTAGAATCATGTCATATTGTCTCTTTATGCATCAAGCTTAGTGATTTTGATTCAACATGTGAAAAAATACTCACCAGGTAATGCATAATTCTTTGATTGAACGTAATATTGTAAAGGAATGAGATTTTTTGTAAGCCGGGATAAGTTGGACAGAATAAACAAACTCATTTTGAGACAATTCAATTATACAATACAACTGTTCCGAATTTGTGTTATCTCTGCGAACGGTAATGCGTTACTTTAAAAACATGATCTCGATTGTGTTGACATGAGATATAATAATATAAACTAATTCTTAACCACAAAGTGCAAATATATATCACACCAGCAGAAGACCATGTGAGGTTTTTCTAGGGACTTTATGCTGCTAGAATAGTGACTTTTGATTGCATCACTGACTGCACTATGGAATAGTAACTTGGAAATCAGCTGACATCGTAATTCGTTCACACGCATTATCTTTAAACTTATACAGTACAATATTAAAAGCATATAATGGAAGTCCATAATTTGAATACGTATCAGCAAATATTAAATCAAGCATATTCTCAGGTAAAGTTCAAAATACTTGGTACACTTGCAAGATTAAGGGATTACTTTTAGTGATAAAAATACAGGAAAGATACAGGCAAATCCGTGTTATTTGGCTTTTTTACGCGCTAAAATTATCACACAAAATTTGGTCGTTTGCTCATTATTTTTTCAAGATGAGTCAAAGTCACTCTACTTGCAGAAAACTAACATTTCTGTTGATTGGATTTTTATAGGTTTTAAGTACTGGTCATAAGCTTGATTAACTAATATTTTTATTTTCATAGAGAAAATGTTAATAATTAGTAATTAATATAATGACAATTAATTTCAGTTTTAGTATTTTCGTGATAAATTAGAAAAGTCAACAGCAAAGTGCTTCCTGTTTGATTATAATTCAAAAGTAAAAATAACTAGCTAAAAATAAGTTTCCACTTGCATTTAAAAATCAATAATGCTTTTCCTCATTTGTGTTATGCTCATATAAAAGTTGCAGGAGAATACATGCTGACTGTGGAAACATTTAATTTTATTGTTTAATTTGTTTTACAATTTTATTGTCAATAAAAAATTCTCAAGTTGTATGTGCAAAAATATATCTCTCTTATCAATAAGCACAAGTGCTATTGACTATCAAGCTAATCACACCCTTTCAAAACACTCATATTTGCTATTTTTACAGAGCATTCAAAAGAATGAAGAATCCATAAAGACATGGACACAGTACAGAGACAGACATAAAAAAGTCATTGAAGGACTGCAAACAATTGTGAATGATGTATCTGTAAATTGCATGGTGCCTTTGGGCAAGCGAGCATTGATGAAGGGTAAACTTACTCATACAAATGAAATTCTTGCTTGCATTGGTGATGGATACTTTGTGAAATATAGCTCTCAACAAGCTGTTGAATTATGCAATCGAAGGATAAAGCGTAAGTAGTCATATCAGCTGTTTCATTTTTCAATATTTTTCTTTTCATCATTTATTGTCAGCAAACTGTACATTTTAAAAATCAAAAACATTTTTCAGGTGCTGAGCAAATGTTGGAGGAACTAGAGAAGGAAAGAAATTTATTTGAAACACGCCAAATGCTTCCCATGAGTATGGGTGCATTTGAATCTGAGGACTGTAAAGATATAATTGAACATTGGGATGATAAGAAAATTGAAGATTGGAGAAGTAAGTTTTATTTTTCCACATTTTTTAAAACGAATTACAAAGTAAGTATTGAAATTTTTAGCTCAACACAGACAAAAGGAAAAAGAATACAGGCAAAAGTTGATTGAGTTGAGAAATAGTGAAAAGAAAGAGATTGTAACAGAAGAGGATTTGTTTAAAAGGCTTGATGAATTAGAACTTGAAGAAGAAATATCTGATGAAATAAATAGGTAAGAAAAAAGAAGTAAATTTATCGCAAGCTTTTCTCAAATGCACCGATTTGTAAGAATTCACGCTTTTATCTGCAACCAGGTTGGAAGGGGAAAATCAAGATGCTTCTGATCAAGATCAATCAAGTGATGAATCAAGTGGAGATACAACTGAAACCGAAGATGAACAAAAGAGTAAAGAGACATCGCCTAAGCAATCAAGCAATCAAACTACTGTTGAACCAGCAATAGACACAAGTCTCAAATCAGAAGCAAACGAAAAGCCTTCCAAAAGTCAACCACAAACAAAGGTTGACACGGCAGTTAGTGATAAACAAGCCGAAAGTTCATCGAAAGCAAACGATGACACCGCAATTAGCAATAAGCAATCCGAAAGCTCGCCAAAAACTGATAAGCTTGCAATTAGCGCTAAGCAGCCCGAAAGCTCACCAAAAAAGACAATTAGCGAGACACCTAAAATAGTATCACCAGTCATCAAAGACAACAAAATCAACGGTAAATTCGAAGTATCCATTATAAGCGAAGACCAAGTGGAAAGAGCTTTGAGGTCGCCGATATCGCGTTCGCCATCAAAGTCCATCTCGTTCGACGAGGAAACAAAGAAGAAATACGAACAATCGCCCATTTCAGACAGCAATACGGAAAAAGCGAAAAGTTCAAGTAGAAGAGTATCCTTTGCCGAGCCTCATTTCGTCGAGTGGCAACCACCCGACGAACATCGCCAACAGTCGGATCAAGCGACTACCAGCAATCAGGTAACGGCAGACGAAGACAATGAAGAGGAGGATTTGATAAGAATTGGATTCAAACACTCCGGCAGACTACCCAGCTCGGAAAAAGGCAAAGACGGCGAAATATTGAGTCCGGATGACGTCTATCAAATGTTCAGCACGCCAAAATCCATTCTCAAGAAGAATTTCGAACCTTATCAACACGTGAGAAGAGTGCCATTGATCGATGAAACTTCCGACGAGGAGTACCACATTGAGATGGACGAGGCTGCCAAGTCAACTTACAATTTGGTATGCAGAAAAAAGATAATTTTAAATGAAAACTCTCTAGTAATGAAAAGAAAGCTCATTAAAAAATGCATTATACTTGAAACGAGCTTTCTTCTTTCTTGGAATAATCTTGGAAACATTTCATGCCATCATAAAGTTTTTTTTTCCTAAACTTGCAGGTGGTGAAAGATATCAAGGAGAGAAAACCCGGGGGAAAGCGTAGTACAGATACAAATGAAGCAACAAGTACAAAAAGGCCTGTCAGCAGGTTCAAGCTCGAACGAGCTAATTTGAAAAATGATAATAACAAAAGTTGAAGTATACAATGTAAAGTCTTGTTGACGGTTCGTATTAACTTTAATAAAGCGAAATAGATTTTTATTTTTTACTAATGAAAATGAAAGTATGCTAATTAAAAAAAAAAAGAAAAATTTTATTTAAAAGCAGAGCCAAGTTGACGACCTAATTCCGCGGTGAAAATTTACCCCCCGAGAAAGCCTCAATAAAATCAATACTAAAAGTCCAAATAGACTCTTGGAAGCCTCCTTGAACTTTGTATTTTCGATGCACGCGCGCACGGCAACTTTCCCCCTATTATCGCGTATCTCAATCGTTCGCCAAGACGACGAAAATAGCGTGCGACAAACGAAAAATATTTTTCCGCACGTGTAAATTACAAGAGGTGGAAAAAAGGTTTTATAGCGCTATCGTGCAATCAAGCGCAACTGGTAATTGCCGCGTCTGGTGTTGGTGGCGTTTATCAGGAAGAATTTGAAACGCCCGACAGATAACTCGATCGCGCACCGGTAAAGCAAAAGATTCTCCAAATACTTGACTTGATATCCTATCGGCGCACTAATTGAAATTGTTGTTGGCATCCATTAAGGGGCTGTCGAGGGTGACGATGTATATATACGAGCGAGTGAGGCCAAAAGTTTGCCGCCCTTGAGTGGCGTATACGCTTGTCACGCGATACTTCCGCGCCTCCGTAGTTCACAAGGGTATTATGTACTGAGGCAAGCAGAAGGTTTATTTCTCACAGTGCGACTGATCAATTTCAGATAAGTGCTGCTTCTGTATTGTCGCAGCTGAAAATTCATGAAATGTGTCGTCGCGACAATTATTTAGCTCTTTTCTAAATTGAACGAATTTGTCGCTTCGCCGCTGCCGAGAGACAACTTTTCTCGTTGCTACTTTGACCTATATGTGCGCTAAACTGCACACTACTGGTAATCAACGTTGTGTTTTTTTTTTTAAATAAAAAAAATCTTGGCTCGCTCGCGGATGGATACAATTTACTGCTTTAGCTGCAGCAATTGTCGGAGACAAAAAAAAAGAAGAGACTGTTCGCGTGCACTTTAACGGACTACACTTTTTTTCTTCATCTCCTGTCGTCGCAGTAATGAGACTCTTTGAACTGCCGGTAATTTGATTATTAGTTTGAAATTTCGAATGAGAAAAAAAAAGAAAGGGAAATGGGATAAATTCAATTGCTACTTTTACATCGGATAAACTCCAATGAGACAAATAGTGAGTTTGATTGGATTCTATTTAAACCCTTTTGATTTACGTCAAATTGTAGATTACAAATGAAATGATTAAACTTTGATTTACATTTAATTCAATCCTTATGTAATTTAAACGACTCTCATTGACGCATTGCTAATACCGCTTGCAAATGAACTATTTTTTAATTCAATTTCATCCTAGTAATCTGAGCGAATGCAAATATGACTCGTTAATGCATGATAATTACCAGCTTCGAGCTGTACAAGATTTTAATAAAATAAGTACGTATTATTTGGTTTTCTGATATCTCATCAGTGACTTTAATGGATTCCAATTTCCAACTCCGTAATATCGTGGAAAAAAAAAAGAAAGAAATGTTTGCATGTTCGTTCTGCGTCAACAAACTCGCTAAAAGCTTTTCAATTCATAATTCAGAACCGTTAAAAAATTCAATGACTTCGATATTTTGCTTTCCGAATAGAAACTCAGTTTGTACACGAGTTCGACAAAGTCGAAGCGAAAGCTCATTAATCATTCGTGAATAACAAACAAATTCATCGCAACAACAAAAATAATCCGTTAGATCCCTATATATATACAGCTGCAGTATTAACCCAGATAATATCGCTGCACACGCGTATAGCCATTAACAAAGCTCTCGCGGTTTCATATTGTATACGCGTATACACATTCGATTTTACAAAATTCCAAGATCAAAAAGCTCGCACGATAATTTCGGTTTATTTCCACGAATAAACCACCCTTTACCGCGCGTATTATTTAATATACGAAAGGTATAAGATTAAGAATTGTGGAGAAGTTTGCTCATATCCTCTATATTTCCTCCCCCCCCACTTAACGAGAAGCTATATATGAGCAAATCCACAAAAAAACTGCCGTAATTCGAGAAAGTATTTTCAAATATTCAAACTGGGTGCAC
>JAWWMK010012352.1:0-23206 GCA_035047105.1 Galeopsomyia nigrocyanea
ACCCAGTTTTAATATTTGAAAATTCTTTCTCGAATTACGGCAGTTTTTTTTTTTTTTTTTTTTTTGTAGATTTGCTCATATATATATATGGGTTCGACGAACTTTGACTTTTTTTCACTCGAAACAATGTCGCTTTGCGACCACCTGAGTTGATTAATTCAGCTGATGATCATATAGTACACGCAAAAATATATACACATCGCAATCGAGAAAGAGAGAGAGAGAGAGCGAGAGGCAATGCGGGGGGAAACGGTGATCCCTTCGTGCACATAATGCGTGTGTAATAAGACAGACACCGGAGAGGAGAGGAGTAAAAACCATGCGACATACGAGACGACGACCAACGTTGGACTCTCTCCTCTCTCTCTGTGTCTTCGTGGCCATTCGAGCTGACCGATAAGCGACCGATGACACTTGTCCAACGACGCGCTCGCTTGCACCTGTGTGTGTGTGTGTGTGTGTGTGTGTGTGTGTGTGTGTGTGTGTGTGTGTGCGTGCGTGTGTGTGGCCGTTCATTATTTTTTTAATTCGAGATTTTTTTTTCTCCTCGACTCTGTATCTGGGTGGTATTAAAAAAAATTATGCTGCGGGAAAGAGATTGGCGACGCGGTTTCTTTTTTTTTTTTATAATCTAACCTCAACGGTCGTGCGAACAGTCCGCGCTTTTCGACCCAGTTTATATAATGCTCAAGTTGTCGGGACTTTGATTTCTGGGTTAACTCTTCGCAACCCAACCCCCGACGCTTGAATTTCCGCGTCTCATTTGGCTGAGTATAGTGTACTTTTTATATATATCCTTTGGAACTTCGTTGTTCAAAATTTATAAGCGCCACAATCGAACGATATAATCACGGGAAAAGCTCGGTAGGAAGAAGAACGTTTTCCCCCCTCAAAGTCGAATTAATAAAGCAAAGTTTAATGGTTGGCTGCGTGAAGTCGGATAGGTATATAGGAGGCAAAAATAATTGCGCATTCCAGCAGCCGCCAGCGTCGTCGTCGTCGTCGTCGTCGCCGAGGCAGCAGCAGGCAGAGAGGATTAAAGTTGGCAGAGCTCCCGTGCCGCCACGACTGCATAACGGGGCGCCTTTCCCCATCCCACCCTTCTCTTTTCCTCGTATTATGTTCGCCAAGGAAGACACGATGCTTCTTTTTTTTTATACTCGACGACGAATTATTTGTTAATAGAGATTTATAATTTTCTTTCTCCGTTTTCTCTTAGAAAACAAATCGAAAGCTATCACGGAACAAATCGAGGCTGTACAACGTTGTTTTATTTTACGTAGGTGAGGGTTGGAGAGAGAGAGAGAGGAAAAAGATGCCCTCGGGTGACTGTTCGCGACAGTTCCCCGGTGGGAGTAGTAGCAGCAGCAGCAGGAGAGCACATCGAGAATGAATTAACGGCCAGTCGGCTGAAGCTAATGGAACTCGATAGATCCGCGCGACGGCCAATGACAAAACCAAGCAAATATTCGATTTTTTTTTCTCCCTATCCTCCACTGCGCGCGTTCTCACGTTTTTCAAACGTGCCTTTCGAGCGCGATTGGCTTTTTCCTTATTATTTCGTCGTAATGGAACATTCTTATGTTTGTTCACGTAGATTTGAGGAAAAATTCCTAATTGTTTACCGATGAGTAGAAAAAAAAACGTACGGGAGTAACCTTTCGAGCGCGATTGGTTTTTCCTTGTTATTCCGTCGTAAAGGAACAAACTTATACTTGTTCACGTAAATTTGAGGAAAAATTTTTAATTGTTTACCAATGAATAGAAAAAAAAAACGTACGGCGTACATCTATGCGGTTGCCTCTTAGCGCGTGTTTATCGTGCGTTGTGGTGCATTGAAAAGAAGTGATCGCGCAGGTGTTTGTCCGCGACGCATGGAACTGCTACTTTCCAGATTGTTGTGGATTAAATATCGGGTCACACACGCGTAATGAGGCGGATGCATCGACGATAAGTTTTGCAAATGAGTTTGCGCGATGTACTCGTATAATGTACTCGTTAAAAGGGGTAAAGCTATTAAACGTTTTTTTTTTTCAAGAGTTTTAGTTCTTATCGATTTTTTTTTACTTCCATTCTTTTTGGCGTTGGAAGACGATACTCGAGTAAAAAAAAAATTTCCAACTGCAAGAGAGAACAAAAAAAAAAATAGCGCTCGAGTTTAAAAGTGGAGAAATAAGAGATTTTGCCGAGTTGGCGAGACAAAAAAATGCACTTCCGAGAACGAAAGACACCAGTCAGAAGTATATGTAGTTCGATAAGGAAAGTAAGTAAGGAGGGATTTCACTTGTGTTTCTGCGTTCCGGGAAAGGAATTAAATATGCCGATCCGAGAGAATCCGTGTGACGTATATGAACCATGACGCCAAACTAACTCTGCGTGAAAATCGAATTTTTTTTTTTTTGGCGAGTCGAAAATAAAAAAAAATACAATTACGATTGATATTACCTCAACGACCATTTACAATGAAACACACGCGCGCGCGCGCACGCACGCACGCGGCGAATAATTCAAGTTTATTTACGAACCGAGTCTTATCGCTTACAACGCAGGTGCGAATCTAATGCACTTAACGCAGCACTAAATCACACACAAACATACATATACGCGTATACACGAACGCGATGACTCGGCATTTTCGCAACCCTTTCTCTCTCTTTGAAAAATTGTACACATCTCTTTAGTATACTGTGCATAGTTTATATATTGTAAACACAGCGAGTAATTATTTACTATGGCTTTCCTTGGAGAAGAAAAAAAAACAACAACAGTTTTTCAAATGCATGAGTTGTTGTCAGCGTTTAAACGCCAAGTGTAATTACTTAATAAATCATAATAACAATGCGACGTGTAGCTTTGTACGTTGCGATGTATACACACTGTAATCGACGCATTTGAATTTCAAATAGTAAAATAATAAAAAATACATTTAAGCGTCTGCCATTATAAAACATTCAGCTGTCCAGTTTTACACGTTTGTTCGTAAATTCGTCATTGTAAAAAAAAAAGAACAAAAATTCCCAAACATTGTAGTCCCGTTTGATAGAACAAGAAGGCGCGTTTTATTAATCAAAAGGAATTTCACGTATAAATGACCGTACGTACATATATATGACGTATCGGTATTTAATATACGTACGTCTATAATTCACATTGGGAACGAGGTATTAATTACAATGTAAAGTGAACTGCGGCGCTCGCGACATAATGACTGTGAACAGGTAATTACACAGACAACTTGGTGAAAGGGAAACATTGATTTTATATATACCTACGTTTATAAACTCGATACTAACCTGTCTTATGCGTCATTTTTATTCTTCATAACTATGAATTAACTCGAGAAAAAAAATAAAACTCTCGATAAATAATCCACTAATTAACCAAACTGTCAATTCCACCCAGTCAAAAAGAAGAAGAAAAAAAAAGAAAGTATATAGCATGACAATCGAATGGTTTGGCCCAGTGTCTGGCAATTGAACGACAGAAGCAGCAGCAGCAGTATAGTAGTAGTAGTAAAGAAAAAAGAAGAGTTCGAGTCGAGTCTAGCGCAGTCAGCCGTCGTCTGCAGCGGCGCAGCATCGAAAAAAAAAAAGAAAGGAAGGAAGGTATGTAGTAGTAGTAGTGTCGGCAAGACAACAGAAGGATTGCCGAGAGGCTTTTAAGGGGGGGATCGATAGAGCAGATATACACTCACACACACTTACAAACGTTGCGTTGTTTATAAATAGGCTTCGTCGAAGCATTTGCATAACTATAAAACTATACTGTCTGGGGCGCGAGCGCGCGCGACATAGAGAAGAGGGGGGACGAAGCACGAACTTTTTATTTCGTGAACGGATTAAAAACGTTTTTTTTTTCTCCTTCTTTTCTTCTTTTCTTCTTTTGCAATGTGCGCAACGGCGAACAATATGACGAACGAAGTGAAAGTGCCCATGGGACTTTTTGGTATTATTATTATTATTATTATCAACGCACATGTGTGTAGA
Organism: Galeopsomyia nigrocyanea; assembly: GCA_035047105.1. Lineage (NCBI taxonomy): Eukaryota > Metazoa > Arthropoda > Insecta > Hymenoptera > Eulophidae > Galeopsomyia > Galeopsomyia nigrocyanea. Next base: position 3,987 of record JAWWMK010012352.1, read on the forward strand.
ATGATTCGAAGGGCGCGTGAGAGACAGACGTTTCGTGTTATACGCATACACGCGGACGTTGAACTTTGTATTTTATTTTTGGGAAAGTCCAAATATAAACACGCGTTAGAATTTGAGTAAACGATGTTTTTTGTTGTTGCGAAATTAACAATGCTAATGATGTTGACGCAAAACGTATACTTGCGAATAACTGGAGTAAAGTCATAAAGAGTCCGACGATATATATCAATTTCCATGCGGGTATATTCTTCGTTATACACGGACAAATTGTCCAAAAAAAAAAGTTACACGAAACTTCGTATACATACAGTCTCCGATAAAAATATACAACGTTTGCGTATATCTTGTTTTTTCCGAAAAAAAAAACTCCGATACGCAAACATCATCGCTCAAACTCCTCCTCGCGACGACGTTATGTGATAATGGATGAAAACCGCGTGGGCGGCGGCACACACAAACGTGTGGAGGGGGAAAACTATTATATCGTCCTCGCACGCGTGGAAAAACCAATGTGCGAAGGAAAAGAAAAAAAAACAACAAGCGTGGAGGGTGAGGGGGGGGGGGGGGGGGGGAATAACGGGAGCCGCGCGTGTGGGAATCTTTTGTATTAAAGAATTGATGATGTGGAAACAACTTTGAGATAAACGATGCAAACGTGGATACTTTTTGTTCTCGAAAAAAAAAACAAAAAAACAATCCAATTTTGATAATGCAAATCGTGCAGATTGAAATTGAGAAAATAACTTTCTGCGTTTTTCTCTTCGAACGATAAATCTTCCATCGATAAAAATAAATTAAAAGACGATTAAAACATCCACATTTTATTCATCTACATATTTATTTTTATTTCGAGAGCATCGCAGTTCGCTCACCCTTGGGCTTTTCTCTCTCTCTCTCTCCCTATGCGTATATACGACACGAGAAAGGGAAGGTTGACGCACTCTCTCTCTCTCTCTCTCTCTCTTGTTCGCTCCCCTATCCTGGGCGTGGGTGGATTATGCAAGTGGTGGTGGTAGTGGGGGAGTTGCTGCTGCTGGCTGCGGCGTAGAAGCGAAAAACGATCGATGCCGGCCAAAACATTGCCACATGCGCGCCTCGCCAAAGCGATTCTCGTATAATCAACTAAGCAGCAAGAGATCAGTTCGACAGAATAATAATTATACACGAACGTCACTTAATTTTGTTGTTGTTGTGTAAATTACGACGAGAATTGAAGTTTGTGTATTTTCTGGATGTTTTCAAGAAAATACACAGCGAGCGAGCAGATTAAATGGACATTTATCTTCGCTTGTTGATTGTTTAATCTCCGTGTAACACGTGTAGAAATTTGATATAAACATATATGTAGTTAAAATTTTTGTGTTTTCTTCCTCGATCAGGAATTTTTTTTACTACGTGCTCGTGCGCGCGTCGCCATACTCTCTCTCTCTCTCTCTCTCTCGCTCTATTATATAAGAATCTTCGCGTGCGTGACAATTAACCCGAATAAACAGAATACCTGACAGATTAAACGTAATTGAGCGAGGGAAAAGAAGAAGAAAGAAAAATACTTCATCGAGCGCGCGCACACGATTGAGCAATTTAATTTTTCGATTCGAATGAAGTACACATTTATATATACTCGAACGGGATACGAGAACAACAATAGTAAATATATATCTCACGCAGAGGGCTCTATATAGATCCTGGTTCAATTGGAAAAAAGTGAAGTTATACACAAATGGTGAAAGCTATACACACGATCGATCGCCTTTTGAAGTTTCACTTCAACCAACACGTATATAAGGAAAATTATCCCCTTTGAAAATCTCAAATGTATATCTCAATTTTTTATTTTTTTTTATTTTGCGTGCCCATAAAACACCGAGAAATCATATTAAATACACTGCAGCAAACGGCGCAGCGGCGCGGCGCCTCAGAGCTATATTGCGTGTTTGTTTTTATCAGAGAAATGGCCGGCAACAGCAGCGAGGCAGCGAGAGGGAATATAAATTGAATAAATAGCGTGCGATATTGGCTTGTTTCCGCTTTAAACGTGCCTATTTACGATAATGCCCCGATTTTATATACATATACGATCGAAAAAAAAATCAAGCAGCTACCTATTTTATTCTCGCTATCTTCGGCTGCTGCTGAGCACGATCAAGTGATTTATATTATCTTTGAAGAAAAAAAAATTTTCGAAATGCAAACAAATACTCTATAGTGAATGAATAACAAAAGCTTTATAGGCATCGATGGGTATGTCAAGAGCGCACGCACATCAAAGATGCAATAGCCAAACGAAATTTCATTCGTTGTTGTTTTGGCGCGACGCGACCGCGACGCCCGCCGTCAGGAATTTTCCTGTTACCTGGTTTACTTTCGTATACCGCACGTTTAGACGGGGTAAGAGAGCGCAAGCGCGAATAAACAATGCGTTCTTGAGAGAGTGAATTTTCATTCGATTTGTCGTTCGAAAAAATAAAAATAAATAAATTTAATGAAAACGATTATAAAATTGTTATTTTCGGTTTTATAATACGACTATCTTGGCAGACTGCCTTTCTCTCTCACTTGGGTGGGGATTGTAATACAGTCGTGGTTGAAGCTAATCACTTTGGAAGTGGAGCTATTAGCGCTCGTCCATTTTGTTATGCTGCTTGCTTGGCTTGCTTTTCTAACTTCGTCTTCGTCGTTCATGCTATGTACTGTCGCGTTCTCGTCGTGTCTTCGTCCAACACGCCGGTGAATAATTATTCAGATCGGATTTCAAGCGAACGCGTGTTATTCGCATTTGCTTTGAGTGTTTCCTATCCTTGTGTATTTTGGAATATTACGCGCGTTGTTGTCACTTCGTTCGTCATTATGGAGTTAATTTGCGTTGCGACAAGCTTCTTGCCGAAACTCATGCTCATTTACAATTACGCGAAATGTGATCTCGTTTTTTTTTTTTCGAAATGTGGAACAAAACGAAACTATCCGTGGAGTTAATCCTCTCTCGCAATTATTTCGCGCGACGAACAAAAATATTATAATTGATGTGTTTATTACGTACGTCGAAGAAAAACAGAAACGGCCACGTGTCGGAACAACGAACAAAAAAAAAAAGAAAAATAGTCTAACTGCTCGTTTCCGTTTCGTCTTCCCATTCATCGCACTCGTATTTTTTTCGTACGTGTTAATTCCGTTGGAGCGATAATGACAAAGATATTTCTTTGGACGTCGCGTGTACTACGGAAATCAAACGGATGCTGCTTTGCTTGCTCGAGGAAGCTTGTTAATAACCGGACAACGGATATAGCCTGCAATTCATTAAGACACTTCGCCTATAGCCGCGAGAAACGTATTCAATCACAGAAAAAAAGAATTGTTTGAATCAAATAAGAAGATTTGTTTGGGTTTTTTTTTCAAAATATTTATTAACAGTTTATAAATCATTTATTGACTGTTACAAAATTGAAAAAATCAAATAAATGATTTGTTAACAGTTAATAAATTATTCATTTGATTTTTTTTACAAAATCATTTATTAACTGTTAATAAATATTATTAGGATCAAATAAACCTTTTTTTCTGTGATCTTTCGCGGCAATTTTATACGCTTTGAATGTAAAGAAAAAAAATTCAGAGTGGACTATATACCTATTCCTACTATATACATAAAAAAAAATGAATATTCATCGCGGCGAACGTATTTTTTTTTTTTTTTTCAAAGAAAAGATTTTTCAATTAATTTCGAGTGTGTGCGTCTCCGATACACACCGCACACGAAAAAAAAAAGAAATCTGCATGCCATGGAATTGAAAATGAAGTGGCGCGCGGAGGCAATGAAAACGTTTCACATATATATATATATATATATGTATATAGAGTTGTAAGCCCAGCCAGCGCGAAAGAGAGAGAGAAAGAGAGCCGTAAGAGTCATTATGTATGTAAAACGGAAGCCTCATTGTCAGATAAGGCTTTTAAGTATTCATGAGGAGCAAACACTCTTCTTTCCTTGCTTTGCATGTGTATATATGTTTGTTACACATTAAAAATCGAACCCCCCCCCCCCCTTCATAAAAAAAGGTCAATCACTTGTACATAATTGTCAATTCGTAAGAGAAAGAGTCGCGACGATAACGAACGAAAAACAAAACAAACAGCAGCAGAAAAGCATGAGACCTCGAGACATCGTCGACGGCGACGTTATAGCGAATCGGGGACAATTGAATCCCAATTGAAAACTAGGTGAACACCGAGGCGCCACGTGCGAAGGTAAACGCGTCGAGGGGAAAAAAACGAGCTTCATTTATATACAATTCACATTTTCATTCATCTTTTTTCCGATTGCGAAATGGTAATAGTCGGACTGTTCGACGAATACATGATGAACGCGTCGTTTCGATTAGACGTTAATTGAATGATATTTTTATGACGAAAGGAGTGAAAGTTAACGATTGTATATCCGATCGATTGAGATATACAATATTCAAGAATTTCGACCCTCGATACAACACAAAATATCAAATTGACCCCAAAAAAAAAACGATAACAACAACAACATCCTACGTCAAGGGAATAAGGTCACACACTGCGCAGTAGGTATATAATCCGAGTGGAGAGCTTAGAAGCATCGATTTCGCGGCGGCGTCGGTGGCGCACAGACTTCCTTCCCAGACGTAGCGTCGTAGTTCCATTAATCATCTTTTCAAGCGTGAATTTCGACCTCGTCATCATCCCCCTTATTTCGCGTTCCAGACAGAAAAATCCGCGCGAAGTGCATTGCACTCTCTCTCTCTCTCTCTCTCTCTCTCTCTCTCTCTCTCTCTCTCTCTCTCTCTCAGCCCGTCGCGCGATCGACTTGATAACAAACTTCTGTCTTATTTTTTTTTTTCAATCGTGTTTGGTGAGTTGGCGAATTTTATTACGCGTACTTTCAGATTTTTCTCTCTTTCTTTTGTTTGTCGATTGTACTATTCCTTCACGTTCTCACGCTTACTTTTATACATACAAGCGACCTACATAAAATGCAACTTGTTTACGAAATAAAAAAAAGATGAGTCATCCGTATGTACGTGCATGTGTATTATTATTTTTTTTTTTTCGAAACCATCATAAATTTCATTCATTGAAGTTTTTCAGCCTCGTAACTCATTCAGGCGCGATGCGAAAAACCAAACGAGAGCGACATTCCAGAGTGTGCTGCGGCGTGCGAGAAAAGCATCCGGCTTGCAGACACAACATTGTGAGCTGCTGCTGCTGCTGCTGCGGAGAGAAGGGAGAACACGACGCCCACGCGGCTACCTCGTGTTATATACACATTTTCTCGCGGAGCAGCGAATAATAACAACGACAAATCGACTGGAATATTCGTTGTTCTGTTACAATTTCGATTATAATTAGAAAAGAAAGTGTAATTCGACTGCTATGACGCAGTTATTTGTCGCAAAAACGTAAGATCACGCGTACATGTGTGTGTGCATATTAAATCCCAGCAATTAAAGAAGACGAACGTCATCATAAGTAATAACTTGCGAGGTTTATCAGCAATATTGATAACGAAACGCACTCACTCGAGTTCTAAGTATATAATGTTTTGCGCAACATTGTCTGTTTGTTCGTATTATACGAATAGCCTCTCTCTCTCTCTCCCTCTGCGTAGAACTTAAAAAATATATGTATATATCTAAATGTGATTCTCGTCGCCGAGAGAGAGTCCTACTAATCTAAATTTCATTTGCACAAACATTGACGCACGCACACCAAAACGTGCGTGGTTTGTTGCGGCGCTTTTATTTAAAACTACCAAAAAAAATTTCTCTTTTTTTTCTTAAATCCGAAAATTAATTCATTTATTACAGAGGCGCCTCGTGAAGAGAGAAAGGGAGAGAAAAAAAGGGATGGCTCATTTATAATTCGTGTCGATTAATCATTGGGTGGGCCTTAACGAAGGCAGCGCGCGGCAATGTTGTGTGTTTTTCGTGAAAAAAAAATAAGAGAGAGAAAGGAATCAAAGAAACGAATCAATTATACGTGATTCATTATGGCGCGCGTTCTCGCTTTCATCTTGATCAACAGAAATAAGACCGCGCGCAAGCGTAAGCGCGAACGACAGAGAGCAGAGAGAGAGAGAGAGATTCTCGGAAGCGATTTTATTTTATCAAATTATATTTTTTTTTGACAATGGGAGAGGCTTTTGCATAATGAGTGTTATGCTTTATTTATTAATTTTTTTTTGCATTAATAATTGTATGCATCGTATGGATAATTAAGTGTAATAGTACTACATGGGGGAGGGGGGTTGAAAAATACTTTGATTCACTTAATTTTGTCCAAAAGTAACTCTATCTACAATAAATCAAAATTAAATTCTATTTTTTGCTCGAGTGCAAACACGAGAAAACAAATCGAACAGATAATTTCCATTCTCTTCACCGTACATTCTATCCAGCATTTAACAAAATTTTTCAGCATCACCAAAAATACTACACACCGAGTTTAAATCATAGCATGCGTAAAAGTCGATTGCTGCGTTCGAAAATCAAAAAAGGAAAAGAAAGAAGAAGAACTACAGCAGTAGCAGAAGAGAGAGAGAGAGAGAGACGGGGAGAGAGAGAAGAGATTGTATATATGTAGTTGGCGTTAGCTCGTTAGACGACGCGCCGACAAAGCCAAGCGGCTCGCGCCGCGATAATTGGCAAAGCCATTGTCGTCCTCTCTCTCTCTCTCTTTCTCTCTCCTCTCTCTCTCTCTCTCTCTCTCTCTCTCTCTCTCTCTCTCTCTCTTCGTCGTCTAGTCTAGTCGTTCCCAACATACACATACACACAGACTGTTCAAAAATGACGAAGGTAATTGCATTTCGTCTGTGTTTCGACATGCAGCACTTCGTCCGAGTGTATATATAAATTCCCTTGAAACCAACGAGAGGGTTAATTGAAAAAAAAACATGACTTATGGAATTATTAAGTTTGGCCTAATTTTGTCTCTCGAGGTTAAGATTTTTTTCTTCATGGAAAATACTGGAATTCTCCAACGGTATGTTTCGCATGTAAATGAATTAATTGAAAATCGAGGGAATTTTACCAAACAGATCGATATCCAGAATGAAGTCATTAAACGGATCAAATCACTGAATAATTTTCTCGTTGGAACGAAGAATACCGCTCCCACGACAGACTGGAAGAAAATGCGCAGTTACGGAAAATGAATTATTTTGTTTGGTCTGACATCGACCGCCAATCCCCTTTTTTTTTTCTTCCCCCACAGGCGAACTGTGTGATGTGTACGAAAAGCATTTTCATTTCCTCAACTATATAACTGTAATATATAATGAATAAAAAAAAATAGAATAATGTACATCTATATGTTTAGATTCTACTCAAGTGACAAATCGAGCACAAGCAAATTTATTGTACGCCAAAAATTGCAGAATCAATAGGACACAGCGTATGAGTGTCAGTGTGAGTACTATCAAGATTTTATACAATGCTGATCCGCAAGCCTTAAATTGTTATGAACAATCATTTGACACCTTGGAGTATTATTAAACACCTGATTCGACGTTCTATCGTAATCCAATACTATTTAGAAAGGGTCCAACAAGTTTTGTTGGGATTTTTTATTACCTTTTGAAATTATGAACCGATAAGTCGCAATGGTCAAAATTTAGGCATGTGGACCTTCGACAACCACTGACATTACTGACCTCTCGAGCTTCGTCCAACTCTGATTCGTCTTTCTATCGTATTCTAACGCTATAAGCAAGGTGCCCAGTAAGTTTTGTCGGGATTCTATTTTGCGTTTGGAAATTATGAACCGATCAAGTCACAGTGGCCAAAATTTTCGTTTGTGATTTTTTTCGACAAGCACTGAGAAATTATTGTTGACAACAATTCAAAACTTGTGGATTTTCGTATTCGACCACACACTGATGAAATATTGTATACATTTTTGATAGTACTCAGGCTGATGCTTATACGTCGTATTCAATTTGCCTCTGCAATTTTATTGTTGGTGTGCGATAAATTTGCTAGTGCTCGATTTGTCCCTTGAGTAGATTCTGAATTGTGTAAGAAATAGTCTATTCCCGTCTAATCAACAAATTAATGATCTCCAAAAAAAATGTACAAATAATACGCCAAAGCATTATAGATTTACCAACCCTCCCTCTGCTCGCGTCTGTCTGTGTGTCGTACAGGAGGAGTACAGGAGAGCAAGCGAATGCGATAAGCACGCTGTGCGCACGCTTGCAAGCACCAAAGCGTGTATATAGCAAGAAGACTCATGGGCCCTCCTGTTTCGCCACGATAACGCCCCAACTAACGGAAGGATCATTCGTAAATATACGGGCATAAGGAAACTAATACGTGTCTTTACTGCTGGTTTTCATGTCTGGACAGTGAGTGGAAAAATTATTTTGGGTTTGTTCTACTAAATAGAATCGATACACCAAATTTCGTTGTGTTCTAAAAAAAATTACGAGTCGGCAATAAGTCACAAGTATAAATCGAGGTTTCCACAAATTTTCACAAACTCGAGCTCAATGCACGACATCAACAACAAAAAATTACCCCTAACAAAAAGTGTCGCCTGAATTTCGGCTACCCAATGAATCATTACGAAAAGCACGGTTTATTTATGAAAGGGTGGTTTTCGGTGAGGGGTGGAAAGGGAGAACGGCGACACGCAAAAGGACAATAACGAACGGCTTGTATAACACCGCGGCCATAAACAGCGCGTGAGTCGAGTGAAGTCAGGCTAATAAAACGCGCAGAGAGAGAGAGAGAGAGAGAGAGAGAGAGAGAGAGAGAGAGAGAGAGAGAGAGAGAGAGAGAGAGGGATATATTTGCCTTATATAGTCGAGATTGAGGAATAAGGCACTGTACGCTACTATCGCGTGTGCTTGCAATTCTTGTCATGGACGTTTATTTATTTTTCGACGTGTTATTTATTTATTTTTTGAGAAATATATCGAGAATTTTCAATAGCGCGAGAAAACTTTGCGGAGAAGACAACGTAAAATTACGTTTTTTTTTTCTCTCGCTCTATTCGTACGTGTCTGTGGCGAAACTTGCGAAACTTTTTTCATTAGCTTATAGAAAAGAAAAATGATATGAAAAAACCTAGGCAACACGTGGTGGTAAAGGGGAAAAATTAATCTTATACGAATATTGGATGGAATCATCCTGTTTTTTTTTGTGTGTTCAAAGCTCGATGTATTATTTCCGCCTTGTATCTTTCGAGTGTATCGAAATGACTCAACTGACTAATGCGAATTATGAATGAGCAGCAAGAAGAGTTATCGTTATCAATGAAAAAAAAAATTATGTACACAAGCGTGGAAGAGGAAAAAAAGTTTTTTTTTTGTTCTATCCCGAGAGTTATTTTTACGATAATGCGATTATCAATTATTTCGTAAGAGTTTTGACGTTGAAAGCTGAAAATAATTGCTCTTGAATTCGCTAAGAATAGTAAATAGCATTGAGAATATTAATGAAAGCTCTTTGGACTACTTTAATCGATTATTCGGCTTTATAGCATTTCAATGTTTATATCATCGTAATAGAATAATAGCTCTGTTTTTTTTTCCATTTCAGCAAGGATAATTGCATCGAAATCTTGCATTTAGGGCAATGATTTCCACCTAACTAAACAAAAGCCAGATAAAATAAAAATCCAGCTTCAAATAAAATTTCACAAAGAACTATTCGAATTTCTTGCCAATTAAATATCCTATACACACGAAAGTATATCATCGACAACTTCCTTTCACTTCATTATAATTTCTGTTTTACGCATGTATCACATACATAAAACTCGTTATCACTCGAAACTTCACTGGTCATTATCATTCGGTTTCTTCCACAGACGAGAACAACAAACAAAACAAAAAATTCGTTCTCTCTCTCCGACAAACATACACACAGACACAGAAGTTTAGCATACACAGAAATCTCGAGGTCGAATTTTCAGCTGTGCGCGTCCCTTTTATGCTATTGAAATACGCGAGGAACGACGCGACGCGCGCCGCTTATATATTTTTGGCTTCGCCGGTTTCTCCCGTTCTCTCTTTCTATTGAGAGAGTAGTATAAGAGGAGGTTGCCGCTGTTGCTCTCTGGGTAATCGCATTATATACTCGGCGACCGCGCCGCTAAGAGACAACGCACATGCTAAACCACCATATATACCATGGCTTTCAGTTCGTGTGGCAGCAGCACTCGCTTATTCGACAAATATGCTGCCTTTGTGAATTGACGAATGATTTTTTTTTTATTATGTCTGTTGTGCTGTCAATCCTCTTTTCTTTCGAAGTAATTGGGGAAAAAAATCGGTAAAAGTAATTGAGAAAGATAAAATGTCATTTTTATTCATACCGAAATATAATATTCAAGTACGCTATAAATATCAAAATATGTAATCAATCGAAAAAAAAATTTGAATAATCAAACATAAATAAATATTCCTCAGGAGCGGAAGTTCTATAAATAAACATCATACCGAACGTTATAAATCGCCCATGCAAATACCCGTAATAAATCTTATTAGAATAAAAAATAAACGGCTTGCTTTATTATGGATCATTCGGTGTTTATCGCGACAGAACTTCATCATTACGCATCCCACGCGCGCAAACGCATTCATTAAATAAAACACCTAACACACAACAGAGCTTGAAAAAAAAAATTCGAAATCATTGAAGAAAGTAAAGAAGTCAGTGTAGATGGCGTTAGGGTGGCCATTCAAAAAGATTATACACTGACCGTCAGTGGGCCATAGACGCTCGCGGGATATATACCGGTTCTCCACGCCCCCCGGCCGTTACTTTCGATCTTCGGAGAGAGGAAACTGCTCCTTGCGGCCCGCGCGCGCGCGCCTTCGTTCCCACATAACTACTATATATATACCTATCTACTACGCAATGACGACGCCAAAGAAAGAAACGGAGAAGAACTCGTAAATTTTTTTTCTTTCGCTCTCTTTCGTGGATTTTACGAGCTGCTCTCTCGACGCTGCTGCTACTGCTGTTGTTTGTAAACAGTGAGCGCTTCTTTTTGCCCGCAAATTGAATTTCCTTCTTCACTTTTTTATGGATATGTATATTGCAATACTTCATTTGTTTTGTAAATTATGAAATTATGACGCAGTGAGTGCTAATTCATTTTTGTACTTATCGGGTACTTTTTTTCGGAGAAAGGGATTGATGTTATATTTTCAAATATTAATTAATATAAGAATTTGACGCGTTAACGCGAAAAGAAAAAAAAAGAGTGGTCAACGTCCTACTCCCCGACAAAGAAGAACAACCGCAGCAGTCGCGTTCGATAAATTCCAAGCTTGAAAAAAAAAAAATTCAAATTAATTTCTTTAACACGAAAACAATCATCGTGATGTCTGCAGCGAACCTCACGTGTGTTGTGTGTATACTTTATGAAAGTTTTTCTATTGTACACAAACCTTCGAAAAATTTCGTCACGCACCGAATGTCTCGCGTACCATCAGGTGTGCAACTGCGTATACGCGAGTCGCTAAAAAAAAATTTACGACGGATATGCTAATGAGTTGACAAACCGTCTTAGCGACACCCTTCGTACGTATAAGTAAGAAACCCCCCCCCCCTCCCCCCTCTCTCTTTCGGAAGGAGATAATGATTTTGTGAGAAAGGGAGAGCGAAAGTGCATACACACACACACACTTTCATCGTCCGTCGCTCTCGTCGGCGACCTTCAACCGCTGCGCTGCAGGCGAAAAAATAAAATAAAAGAAACTCATTCGTCCACGTCGGAAATGGCGTGCATTTTTCATCTCGGTTCGGAAAAGCGCCTCGCGCTCGCGGTAGGGTGCCCGATTCGCCGAACGACCGAAAGCGAGAGTGAATATTCATGAGAAACTTTCATTGTGTATGGGATTGTATTATATATTGTTAAACGATAAATTATTCATAGACCATTCGGAAAAGAAGGGGCGGGGGTGAATTGTAAAAAAAAATAATAATAAATAAAAAAATTTTTTTTTCACAGTACACGTGATGATTTAAGATGCCGGCTAGTTTTTAGCGACGTTTATTGCGGTTTTTACGATCGCCACGCGGAACTTCCAAGATTCGTATTGAAGCGTTACGCAAAAATTTTATCGCCGATGTTCGACATGATGCAACAAATACATATAAAAAAAATCTTTTCTTTTTTATTATTATTATTCGTAAAAAACGACAAAACGAATACAATGTTTACATCCCAACTCGTCGCGTCCATTAAAATTATACCAAGTCCGATATATCGAAAGTTTCTTTTTTTTTTGCCGATGGCTCTCACGCAAAGAAATGTGACGTCAAACGGAGGGAGAGGGCATGAATTCGTTATATCATTGACATCAATTAATCGATGTGTTTGTTACGAAGAATCGTCTCTCTGTTTCTCTCTCTCTCTCTCTCTCTCTCTCTCTCTCTCTCTCTCTCTCTCTCTCTTTCGATTGAAGAGAAAGAACGACTTAATTTCCGCGGGAGAATGTTAATCGATATATATGTATATGTGGTCATAAAAATTTTTCGCGAAGCCAAGTCCCATGATTCCGACCTATGGCAATATACAACATACATCCAGTTTTAACTGGTTTCAATCGGTTCATATACTGCCATTCGCGTCGATGTACATATCCATACTTCGAGTATATCGCGTACCGATACTTTTTTCCATATACATACGACGACATGCTAAACAGGGAGAAACTCATTATTTTTATTATCATCATTGTTTTCCAATTAATTTGTCGCATCACCAAACATTCTTGCCTCCAATAGCCGATAACCGTGTACTACATCTCATCCCCACGCAGACGCGCATATTAAGAAAAAAAAAAGAAGAAGCAAAAACTCATCACACGCGCAGTAAATCACACGGCGAAGTGAGAGAGAGAGAGAGAGAGAGCCGTGCCGCTTTAAAACGAAACAATGTGTATATACATATATGCACACATGCACACATACACACACACACACACACACACACATACACACACTGCAGCAAGCAAGCAAGGCAGCAGCAGCACTGAGCAGCACAACACTTTGTTCCGAGAACGGAGAATGAAAGAGCTCAATCGAGAGCGATCGTTACGAAATTGTTTACGACGCGACGACCGACGAAGAGCGAGCGAGAGAGAGAGAAAAAAAACTAAAGAAGAGATGCAGAGAAGCAAGCGAGAGCGCCGCCAAAAAGGTGGAAGGGGTAAAAGAGAGAATCTCTTTCTCTCTCTTTCTCTCATGAGAGAAGAGGGGAGAAAAGACGCGAATATGGCGCTGGACGCTTGATGGAATGCGGTTGTTATGCGCCGCCGAGGGGACATTTGTTTTGGTCACTTTCGATCCCACGGAGAGAGAGAGAGAGAGAGAGAGAGAGCGCAAGGTCGAAAGCCTCTCTCTCACTCTGCAGCTCTTTTGTGTCGTTCGTTCGTTCGATTGATTTTACTTTCAACGCTGTATATGCAGCAGCGACGACGACCGTCCGATTTACGATCTCTATATATCTTACAAATCGTTTTATAGGGTCACACACACAATGAATGCTTTTTTTTTATTTTTTAAGAGTTGGTTGACCTTGACAATTTTTCACACGCGAGTTGATAAGAATTTTTTTTAAAGAGAAAAAGAGTGCATTTTATGCAGTCACTCGTCTGGAATTTCCGCTGTTGCAATCGGTTTATTACTCGCTATTACGAAAACGATTAATCATCTCGAAAATTGACCGACTATTACGGAGAGATTAGAAATTCTAAGAGAGAAGAAAAAAACTGACTTCTCTGTTTTTTTTGTTAGGTATTCTGTGGCTCGAGATTCAACAATTTTTCCACCCAATGCTTAATGAGACGGACGGGAAGACATCCTTTTTCCTACGGGCATGTCTTTCCCATACCGCGCGCAAGCGGAGACAGTGCGAGAGCGCTTTCCATTATCCTTTTTCCTAAGAAACCGATCGACTGTTTATTTTTAGCCCTTTAGGTTTTTTTTTGAACTTACGGTATTGAGATTACTTAGCTATACGATTGCCGGGTTAACTTACCTGCAACAAACAAGAGAAAATTGTCATTTAGAGTTAGTTTTAAAATAAATTGTAAAATTAAGAAAAAAAACACTCGAGATATATATAAAACACCGTTAAGTAAAGGGGAACGAAAATTCTGTTGGCTATTACACGCGATCTTCAGCGTGGAAAGAGAATAAACGGGGCGCAACGAAGAATGCCATTCTGACACACACCGGATTTACTTCTCTCTCTCGGCAATTAAATCCGAAGCACGCGTTTTTGAAAAATTATTGTTATTTCCACACACACACACAAACGCAAACACTCCCGCGACTATTTTCAGCCATCATAACCATTCAGCTTGAAAAAAAAGAAAAAATAATACAGTTATTACAGCCATTGATTGTTATACCAAATTGGATTTGAAATTAACAAGCCGTAACTGTCCGTTTGATAACAGCTCTTTTTTCAAGCGACTATGAAAGAAGAAAAAAAAAGAGAGAGAGAGAGCCTCGCGGACGTGCGCGACTGAAATAGCCGCTCTAGTTTTATAAATAGAAATCGCATTTTAATAATGCACGATTGTCGCGCGAAGTTTTGATGCGTGTGTGTGTGTGTGTGTGTGTGTGTATGTGTGTGTGTGTGTGTGCAAAAGAGGCTATGTAACAACGGTATAGAGGCCATTCCTGGCGTATGATATGATCGTTTGCTTTACGTTTTGTTTACTTTGCTTTACACTGAATCGAGAGAGGATATTTGGATTCTAACGAGTTACCGTGTATTAGAAAAATAAGTTAACACATCAAACACCAAAATATACTATAAATTCATAATCGTCGAGAAAAAAAAAACGAAGTATAATATAAGCACGTCTTAATTTCACAACTGAACGATCGTCAAGCTTTATAAACGCAAGGCTGTTTATGCACTAACGTCGCGAGAGAGAGGGACGTCAAACGACGCGGCGTTGGCAAGAACCGTCGAGGCGAATAAGAGAAGCGAAGAGAGAGAGAGAGAGAGAGAGAGAGAGAGAGAGCACAAGAAATCGATTAAATCGCGCGCTCGCCATTTCTCAGAATTCCACGGGGGCTTGAAAATTTGAATTGCCAACGCGATGCTTTCGCGTCGTCGACGACGACGTGCCGCTTATAAAAGTCGCGACGAACGATGTATATAATACTATATACACTTTCTTTGATGGAATAAAAAAAAAAATAAGCTCGGATTGTGTCTATTAAGTAACGGATGAATTATTTTTATAATTGCGGTTCGTTTGAAGTTAATCAACAAAAAAAATATCATCTGCAAAATTTAAATAAAAGTTAACCAAGACAAACAAGCACGACAAGCCATAATTAAAAACGATTAAATTCGTGATTACACACACATACACTGCGGCGCAAAACAATTGGTCGTCGTCTACGTGCGTGAAATCGTCGATCGATTCTCGTGTTACTCGCGCTGCCTGGGATAATCTCTTTTCCCGCAGCGAAGGCGAAAGCCGACTCTCTCTCTCTCTCTCTCTCTCTCTCTCTCTCTCTCTCTATATATATATATATAATATATATATATATATACCGACGGAAATAGCAATAATTATCGTATAGGTATAGGCACACGTGCTGCCTCTCAGATTGCCCGTAGAAGGGGACCACACTAAAAGTCCACTAAGAAAAAGGAGACAATTCTTTTCCGAGTGCGCGTGCACTTGTAAACTAATCCACGAGTGATAAAAAAAAAGTTGCGCTTCGGTGTTTCGTTGAAGTTTAAGAGTTGAAATTAAATTAGGATTATAATCTTCGTATTGCGGAACTTAATACGCAAGGGGTGAGAATAAGGGATGAATACACGATGTTAATGTTTATAATAAGTGGTACTTATTAATAATGACGTATAGATACAAACTCAATGGACGCTCAGACACACACTCCACAGTATTATAAATCGAATCGCGAAAATTGTTTGTTATTTTACGACGTGCAATTTCCGGCTTTCGACGTTCAATTTCAATCAATGTTTCTTGTAATAGTCATTAAAGTAGACTTAAGAGGACTATCCTATCGCTAAATGTTCTTTGTACGCAAGTACACGATGGTGTAAAATTAATAGTTGCGTCGTAAAATACTTGTCCTCAATAAATAATGCTTTAATCCGTGCGCGGGATCTCTGACCCTTTTATCGCAAAAACAACGAACTTCAAAAAAAAAAAAAAAATAAATAAAAAGAAAAAGAAAAAAAAAAGAAAGCTCTCTCTTTACTATTCGCGCATGAATGTGTCAGCAGGGGAAACGTGAGTGTGTTTACCCCTCTCCCCCCATCGTAAAATCGTTGTGTGTGACGTCAAAGGTGTTCTCGTCTTTCGCTTGACGCGGCCATTTAATTGCAACTGCTTTTCTTTTTTTTTACGTAGTTTTTTTTTCGTTCGCACGAACGTCAGCAAACTTGCCGGCAAACGAGAAATAAATTTTTCGGCGATGGGAAATTCCATGCAACGAAGCATGTTTTATGACGTACGTACGTTGTTTACAGCGCTCGAAAGTTTTATGCTGAATCTATTGATAATAATCGAAAACTGATCGCGAGTACGACCGCAAATAAAGTGTATACTTGTGTACGGAGAAAAGAGAGACACCAGCACGCATTAAGTTTCACGTGTGCAACGGTAGCACTCTTCTTCGTGCTAAAGAGAAAGTGGCTGTGTTATTATTTACCAATCGTGTAATCTCAATCAACCGTGTAAAAAAAAATAAATAAATCGCCAATAATTTACATTCAATTTTTCTCACCTTGTACAATCAAAGCTAAAAACCCACATCTAAAATCTCAACAACAAAAAATACAAAAAGCGCAGCACTGTTGGTGCCCCCCTCGCCCCCCAGCGGGGATGCATAAAATACTACGTGTGTCGAGAAAGTAAGTATGCGAACGCGAGCAGTTATACTCACCGCCGAGGAATTCAATATTCTAACGGCGCAAGCCACATTCCGACAGCCACGGCGCTGAATTTCCAAACGAGTGGCAAAAAAAAGGGATTACATCGATCGGAAATAACATCCAGCAAACAGAATTTTCACGACAGAGAAAAACTGCTACGTATCTCGTTATTATATATATCATACTCGATTTCTATTCATTGCCACGACGACATGAAGCTGTAAACTGATAATATAAGCGAGATTAATTTGATTCGAAGATTTTTCTTTTTATCGGATTTAGATTTTTAAATAATTACCATTTTAATGTTGAATATACATTGCTAATTTAAAATTAAACTATTTATTTAAATTGCATTTCGACAAGATCACAAGATCGTTGCCGAAAAAACACAGGAATACGGTAAAACGAAACTAAAATTGCATCCGCGTGGTCACAGTCTCTAATTATCAAGAGACGCCATGCATCATATACCAGCGTAACGTAAAATTACCGATCGCGGCATTCAACGATACACGTGGTCCGAAAATTCCAGTTGGATTGATTCTCGTGAACCGCATCATTACGTTGGTAGCGAGGTGTTACTTTGCCGAAAAGAAAGAAGAAAAACGAAATTACAAGTTGACGTTTTAAGAGGCTGTTATTACGTCTCTTGGCGAATGTAAGTGATTAAAAAATAATAATTATTGTATAATACCTGTAACTTCGATCTACTCTTGTTAAAATCAATAGTAGGAATTTACTCGAGACAAAGTTTCGGATTATCTTATCGTCCGAGATTATATAGCGAGTCGATTTAAAGTTACTATCTTTCGATAATAATGATTATGTTGTGATTTTCTTTACCAAACACTCGTGTGTAATATACACTCCAAACAAGTGAACGTAACGATAATAGAAAAAAAAATAGTCGTGTGTATTTTAACACCTTAAAAATAAAAAGAAAACTTCCACCTGTCGCTGCTGTACCAAAAAAAAATTGTTACTCTGAAAATAGCCTTCGTCTAGAATTATATATAAACAAGCGACGAAAGAGAAAAAAAAGAAGCTTTAAACTTGATTAGAATATATTATCGCGTGGGATGGTAGGAAACTAGTAGCGACGCGCCGCAAGTTGGAGAAAAACAAACATTCGGTCCACTTACGCGTATATATATTTTGTCACCTTATGTTATTGCAAGCTACGCGCTAGGCTATTAGTCAGCCCCCCTCCCCCGTTCCCCGAAAAAATTATACGGAACGCCGCCCAAAATAAATATTATAATCGTGAAATAAGCGACTTCCTCGCGCGCGTTTTGATGATGAATAGTTAAGCTTTTGATAAAGCTTTTCCTGAGACGCGCGTGTGGGCACGATGATCTTATACACACGTAGGTGTGAAACGTCACTCACACTTTACGAAGGAGGATACGCTCGTTTGATGAAATGCACCTACGCGTATTGATTTTTCGTTACGCAAAAAAAAAAACGAAGGAGGAGGAAGAAGCGCGTACGCGATGTTTGCGTCGTCGCGTCGCGTCGTCGCTCGGTGACCGAATGACTTGATTTATTTTGTTTATCAGTCACAGACAGTTCACACACTCCGCGAAGCGATACGTGCGAAGTTCGATTTTTGGCACGAGCTTTTATGTATAACGGTGACGATAAGATAAAGCTTTTTTTTACAACTCTTCGTCATCGAATTTATTTTGTTTATAATGAAGTTTGGTTGAGTCACCTTTATCATCGAGGCGTACAACTGAACATTAAAAAAGAATTCACAAGTCTATTCTTCCTCGTTAATAATCAAACGAAAAGAAAAAAAAACAAAGTACATCAACAATCGTTACATAGCCAAAAGCGACTCATCGCAATTAGCGCTATCACGAGGAAAAGCGATATCACAGTGCGTGCGTGTATTTACGTATATACATATATGGAAACAAAACAAAAATATCAAAAAACAAGGAAGAAGCAGCGCCAAAGTAGTCAAAGCATCATCAGGCGTAGAAGTAAAGCGAGCAGCGTAATTTTAGTTGGCGCGCGTTCCGCAGAAGGACACACGAGATGCTCTAACCTCAAAAGAGAGTTGTTTTGCGCGAAGTGCCGAAAAAAGAACGATGAATAAGACGACGACTCTGCGCACGCGGGGCTGATTCGTAGAAGGGAAAGAACGAAAAGAGAGAGAGAGAGAGAGATTTTGATTTGAATATATTTATTTTGCTAAAGCCTTTTCCGGCCATATAGCATAGGATTACAAAAGAATAACAATATTATGATAACAGTTTTCAGAAGATAACAATGTCATCGGTGAAGATATGGAA
>JAWWMK010012363.1:0-23202 GCA_035047105.1 Galeopsomyia nigrocyanea
TCTCTCTCTCTCTCTCTCTCTCTCTCTCTCTCTCTCTCTCTCTCTCTCTCTCTCTCTCTCTCTCTCTCTGTCTCGCTCGGGCTGAAGATAAAAAAAGGATCGATGCACGCTCGAAGGGGATGGAAAAAGCATCGCGGCACATTCCGACATTCGTAAAAGCAGCAGCAGCAGCGCGAAGTTTAACGATTCTCGACGCAACGGAAAAGGTTGTGTAAATGAGCACATCACAGGGCTGGGAGAGCTAAGAAAAAGGAAAAAAGAAGTGTATAGTTTGAAGCCTGTGGCCGCTATGGTCCCAAGGAGCCAGATTATATACGTTGAGGGACCTGCTTTTACGAAGACTCGAGAAGGAGACAAAGGAAGTAGAAAAAATACAGCTTTTTCCAGGAATAAACGAGCTATGCGTGAAACGCGATGCGATCGCTTGAAGACCAATATAAGAGAAGAGAGAGTGAGAGAGAGAGAGAGAGAGAGAGAGAGAGCTCGATGCGTGGAATAGTTTGCGTTTATGCGAGGCCGCCGGATTTTCACGGAAATCTCGATTCTCGCTCTGGTCGAATTTTCCACACACGCCTGTTCACACATAGAAGAGAGAGCACGAGGGGAATACGAATTAAAATCTCTGGGAACCTCGTGCGCGCGACGAGCAACCCCGCCTGTAAGCGCATCACACGTTCTTTTGTGCTCCAGGCCGCAGATTGTGGGAAGTCGAAAAACTTCAATGCGGGATCGGCCTTCATGAAAATCACTAACTTCGCCCCCCCATCTTTCCAGCATCGATCCTACTCTCGTTTCACCTTGTTTCATGGCCAAGGTCGCACTTTTCATTCCTACACTGCTCCTTCTTTGTCTTCGACGTTGATTGCCGCGTAAAATATATATCCGATATTGTATACTGATCTGTATCAAATTCATTTATACGTGCGAAATCAAATTTGAAATGTACACACGTCGACAGTGAATTCTTAAAGTGGTAATACAATCAAAGCTTTATCCATAGTTTTTTAATTAGATGACCAGCCAAAATTGATTTTCATTTTTATTCGCGTAAATTATTTGAGCATAATAATTATACTGTTCATCGGTAAGTTTGTAAGGTAGGTGTACCCAATTTGGGACTAGTTTTCGCAAACAGCCGTATCTTTTTACTATGAATGAATTTTTCAACGTGCGGGGCATCATTTTAAAGCTTATGAAAGCAGCTTCAAAATGAGCCATCGTACGATTTTTTTGATGAATACTAGCCCCATTTGTAGCACTTTAAATGAAACTACTTTTTTTCTGCATGAAAAGACAGTGTACCCAATTTGGGACTATTTGACAAAAGGGCATTTTTTAGTATCTGAGTCGTGCGCGATACGTATAAGTAAGTTACAACTTCAATATTTTTCACTTTTTAAGTATTATAAGCTAATTAGCGATCTGGCAATGTCACAGTTACGTATAAACATTAATTTTCAAAAATATAACTAAAATCGATATTTTATCATTGATAAGTGGAATAAGTATATTTATTCTGACTAACTGTCAAGTTTTGTCTTTGATCATTCACAGAAATTCAAGACTGGAACGTGAAAAAACATTTTTGTGATGTTTATTCATAATCCATTATTAATTTTCGATGTAGTCCCAAATTGGGTACAATCGAAAGCGATCGAAAGACCATAGTAATTGGCGCGTCATTTGGTTTATTTACAAGCCAGAAAATTTCTGGGGAGTGCTTTTGAAAGGGTGAAAGAAGACGAATCGAATGGTATATCGCAGTTTTATGTTTAGATGTGTTAGACTAACTTAAATCATACATATTCATTAAAATGGAAATTTAATGAGCTAAAAAATTTGGTCGTCTGAGCACAAAACAGCTGTTGCAAAGCAGATTTCGTCTTTGGAAATGATTTGAACCTATGGAACTTTCATTATTTGATAGTACGAACATAATGCCATAGTTTAGCACTGCCAAAGCATCGCGAACATTTCAAAACCAAACATAGTCCCAAATTGGGTATACCTACCTTATGAATGATTTGTGCGAATTAGCCAGAACAAAAAAAAACGTTGTGCAACCATGACAATGTTCTATAAAATTTAAATTGATGTGAAATTTTGCCGTAACTATTAAAGTTCTTTTGATACTGCATTACAATCAACTGGCGCTTATTAATTTGAGAAAATTCGTTTTTTCCACGGTGCTTATGAAAGATTTTTTTTCCCCGTGTACATTATACAAAAAAGTAACAATAAAAGTTTTGATCAAACGCTGGGAATCGCTTCATATAACAAAAAATCGCTATGAAAAGTCAAACAGACTTTTATTTGATCCCTGTTTATAAAGGGAAGCCGTAGGTACGTTGTGAAGGGGAAACGTGCACAACTGAAAATCCCTCGGCACAATGAATGGAAAACGTACGTAGAAAGAGAGAGAGAGAGAGAGAGAGAGAGAGAGAGAGAGGTGACTAGGAAAAGCACGTACAAAAAGTCGATGCTCACTCATAAACTGCGTTCTCATACGCTCACCCCAATATTGAGTATCATAGAACCTCGCCGTGTAAATGTGAGATATTTTCTGTACAAAATATTACACGTTTTTCTGCGGTGTAACGGACAATTTTCTATTCAGCTTCACAGCAATATAGGCTTTTTTTAGTGTTGAATAATTGGCTATTACGTATTCATCCGAAAAAGCTTCATTCTATTTGACTCAATAGAAATCTTGCACCACTGCGACGAGAAAAAAAATTTCTCTCGATAATAAAAGAATAATGATTCATAAATCTACAACTTGCAACGGTTTTTACTATAGCTCATTTGAATCATCTCGGGAAATTATTTTTTTCTTCGATAATTAAAAACCAGTAAATTGATCAAATACGAAACTCTTTATTGACTCACTTTCATAACTTGTTATTATTTCATCTTGGATAAGAGAAATTATCCGAACAAGCATTAAAATGATTACATTATTTGTTTTATAGTTGCATAAACATCATAATAATTGTTCCAACGCTAATTATTCTTTCATTACAAAGTTAACAGTTTATATATGTGTGAATGACGCAATGAAATAAATGCAATTAGATTGCGATAATAAAAGTAGCAAAATCAATTTTTTAACGTTACAAAGCCTTGCTTGAAAAAAACTAAACTTTTTTTGTGACTATAAAGAATAAAACTAATTTTATCACTACAGTACTTTTTTACGATTGTAAAAATGTAGGAACTACAACAGGCAAAATATCTTATTAAATATAAATTGCAATTTTTTTTGCAATTGTTTTGGTAATTTTTTAAGGCATCTTATCGCTTATCATAACTCAAAATCAAACTTTAAGATTAAGAAACAGAAATGAGTGATTTTATCACATCATAATAAAGTATCTTATATGAAGTGACTAAGATGTACCTTGATATTAGACAACTATGATTCATTATCTGGCGATGCTGGCGAACCGTAGTAGGATGGCTTCACATCATCTAAAATAAAAAATATTGTCAATTGCAGAACAAATCAATTAAAATATTTAAGCGATAATTCCAATAGAATTGTCGTAAAGTCGTTGCAGTATATCAATAATGTAGTTCAGTTGTATAAATAATGTAGATTGCTAATTGGAAATAATTATTAGTTGCAAGTTATTTTAATTGACATTTACCTGAAATCATAGTTCTGTCAGATTCAGTTGGAGATGAGGGCGTGTATTCAAGCTGAGGGCTCTCAATTCCATTGTCCGATGGAGGTGGAGTAATGATAGCACAGTGAGGTGCCGGGCTTGAAGGTGGACTCAAGGCTGGACTGGAGCTCGGACTGGATGGATTAGCTTTAAAGCTTTTCTCGGTATCGTACGATGGATTTGACGATTGCGAGTCTTGATACATAGGCGAATAAGTTGCCATCTCGTCATCCTCGCCCGGCTCATCGTACTCGCTACATCTTGCCGGTGTATTAGACACAGTCGGATCCCAAGCTCCACTTGTACCAGGAGTTCGCGAACCATCTTGCGATGGTGTCATCGAACCGTAATATCCTGGTGTACGAGAACCAACTAAAAAGTAATATTTTTCATTAAATTTTTGAAAAAAATACAACAAATGTTTGTAAATTTGAGCGATAATGTTGCACGTCAGTACTCACCATCGTACATAGGCGTTTGAGAACCTTGCATTGGAGTTTGGGAACCATGCATCGGAGTTTGGGAGCCATGCATAGGTGTCTTAGATCCGTCTTTGGCTCCATACATCGGCGTTCGGCCGCTTAAGCTGTACGTTGGAGTATATGTCGTGTCAATAGAATCTGAATTTGGTTGCGCAATGTTCATTATGTGGGAACGGTCGACCGAAATTATTTGACAGGGGGAGTGAAGCTCGACCCGAACAGTACTTTCGGTAGCATCTTTTACGAAACCAATGCTTCCTTTGTAAGGACCACCTGTGATCCTGATTGTTAATCCAATTAGCTTTTTATCACGAATTGTTCCAGAAGAGCCACGGCTTTTATAGCCAGAATCCCTACAAATACAAAAACACTTTATTAATTATTGCATAGTGATGGAATTCCAAACGTATATCTCTGGCAGACATAATGAACACTCTCGCATAAATGTTGAAGAAGGAATATTAATTTGAATAGAGTATGATGAAACAAAAAAAATTTTGCAAATAAATAAGTTCTTGAATTATAAAATACAGTAATTATAAACAGGCATATCTTACTTTTCAGAGCGAGTAGGAGATGCATACACTGGGCCAACAAAGTCCATTGAGGCGCCCAATTTTTCTCCTCCTACTTGTTGCAAGTGTCTTGTTTTACAAACAAATATACACCCCGTATCAATGTAAATTTTTGAATGTAAAAATGCAAAATTTCGATATAGATGTCGTATCTCTCCTTCTCTACCAGAATGCGGTCCATCAACGACTTTGACAATATCTCTTCTTTTGATCGAATTTTGATGCATGTCCAGTGCAGTTGTATTTTTATTTTCACGGTACTTGATCAAACTTCCAGGCTTAGCATCAACAATTTTTCCATGCATGGAAAGAACTTGAAAATTTTCACGTTCAAGTCGAACAATAACACCTACAATTTGTGCTTCAAGCTGCACCATATCGCCCCATTGGAATTTACCAAGACTATCGACACCTGTAGCGATGTCTGGACATAATTGTATATTACTCGCCAATGTCTCTACTTCGTGCATTGATAAATCCGAAAAGAGCACTACGCGAGGTTCTTCAATTCGAACAATCAAACCTGTGTCTCCTTCGTATTTACCCTCAAGTACCTGTTGTGCAGAAAAAAAAAACAAATTGTCTAATCACGTAATGTTCTTTCATGTATTGTGTTATTTATTTACCTTAACGTGATCACCTATTGTGAAGTACTTTTTCAATTCATTTGGTAAAAATTCAATAGGATCAGTCAGATCCTTATGACTCGGCAGGACCATAATACTGTTGCCATCAATGGATATTATTTTTCCTTGAAGATGCATCAGTTCTCCTTCTCGAACTTCCACTTTATCTCCAGGACTAAATTTGTGAAGAACTGAGGAATCTTTAATACTGATGCCTTCATTAACCGAAACATCATTCAATTCAATGTCTACACTCTCTGGATTTTCTTCAAAGCTTTCAATCTCTGAGAGTGTTGGCTTTACCCCATCAGATATAATACCAGTAATATTGAAGTTTTTATACAAAAAGCTGAAAAAAATTTTTTTTTAGTTTAATGTAACGAAGAATCATTCTACAATAACAAACCCTTTATGACTGTAGTGATTTCCTTCAAAAACCAAGTAATCTCCATTGCTTGTCACTTCTCCTCCTATGGCTCGAACAGCTTCTGCATCAAAATGTTTTGCTGGTGGTCTTGAATTCTTCTTCTTTCGCTTGGGAGCTTCGTCATCATCTAATACTGGCTTCAATGCACCTCTGAGCCTTGCATAATCAATTCTTGGAAGTAATTTCAAATGCACTTTATTTTGTCCAACATCAACGTAATCAACTTGTGCAATATCATCTTTGTAGATGCCTCGCTTTACTCTCACCCATTGTCCTGACTTCAAATTTATTCGATTTCTTACTCTGAGAACATCAGCCATTTCCTTGATTGGAACCATTTGCTGCCTCCAAATGCCTTGTTTCAAGCTATGAATATTTTCTATAGCAGCTTTCACATGCACCTGCTTGTATGATTCTATGTAAATAAAACCTTTTATACCATTAGGAACTATTGCAGATTTGATGGCTAGTGGATTATCTGTAGTTGTAAAACATATATAATATATAATTTCATGTCTACTATATTGTTAAATAGAATAAATTGTACGTGTTTTACCAGTGAATTGATACGTCAGAAATTTTCTCATCAGCAACAAAAGTGTGGCATTTTCTTCACCAATGCGGCATTTCACCAACCAAAGATTTGGATCCTTAACATCTGGTAATAGAGTCTTTTGTGTTATTTCATCGCTCATCTCTTCCCCTCCTTCGCCAAAATGATGAGATGCAGTAGCTGCATTAGCATATTTGTTGCGGAGATAAGCTTCAATCTCTTCTTCTTTTTGTGAACTATAACAAATATTAGAAAAAAAATGAATATATTTTGAAGCTTCAATAAATCTGAAGTTGAAATTTGTCCATTTACTCCCATATATCAGAAACTCTTCTTCTTCCTTCAATTTCCCTTGCAGTTGGACCAACTTCATCAATCTCATTTCCAACGATCCCAAGTTCCTGGGCTCCCTCTTCCCAATCCTCATCTTCTTCAACGTCTTCATCAACTTCAGCTTCTTGGATAATAAAATCATTCACTAGTTTCTTAGGTTTCTTTTTTATTCTGTAATGTTCTTCTTCATCTTCTTCATCAGAATAATTCTGTTCTATAAAATCAAAGAATAATTATTAATAATCATAGAGTTTTGAAACAGTAGTCATTGAGAATCCTTATAATTCAGTTGTTCTTATATCTATTGTTATTGGATTTATTATGCTCATAATGTTAAAAAAATTTAAAAATTAAAAGCAAAACAAGATGAGCAGAAAATATTTACTCGTAGTACTTGTTGTCATTATCTATAAACATTCAACATTCATTGCAATAATAAATTATTTGATTATATTTATCGCGATTCGTGGTTTGTTTCTTTACTGATGGAAAAATGAGAGTAGCTGTCAATAATTATAAGAAGCTACAAATTGGCTAACTCAAAATATACTGGTTAGTATAATATATAATATTTTCGTTTAACAAAAACAATGCTTGCTTACCAGATTCCTCGCTTAAGGCTTTTTGTGAATTGACATCATCTTCGAAATTTTTGTCAGGTTCAGAATTCACGTCTTGATCTTCTCCGTCACTTTTTTCAGAACTATCAAATAAATTCAATAGAAATAAAATAAAAATGTAGTAACACTACGAGAGATGCATCTTATTTGATACTATATGATTACCCTGAGCTTGAAAAACTCGATCGCGATCGGGAAGACATTTTTTCCCAAGCACTGGCACACAAAGAAAAAGTTTGTTTTATGCAGTTCGGCACAGAAAGAGAATGAACTTAATTGGTATGGCTGCCTCGTGTCAAACTAAAACGAACAGCTAGGATGTAGATTGTGCGGTATGCATTTCGTAGAAGTTGAGTCCCGTAAACAAAGTCACTACAATAACACTATCGGAATTAGCCGGCCGGTATGCGCTGATGGGTGGGGGTGAATGTTTTTACACATGGACCTATTGCAAAGGATCATACCGTGGGAGGGGGATTCTTACACTTCTGCGAGCCCTATCAGCTATTGTGTAAATTATTCTCGTAAATCATTCTGCTGAACGTTCAAATTACTTTTATAGCAAGAACTTTTTTAAAGTTGGAACTTTTATTGCGCATACTCTATTATTTAATTAATAGCATTTGACTTTTATCACGATTAAATTATAATGTTGCTGGTTGCAAAGATTATTTTGCAAGTAACGTTTCGTTGTTTTTGCATGATATCTTGCGCAATGCTTATATTTAACGGAGCTCTTCTGTTTTCAAATGCCAGCGCTGCATTTGTAATCAGGCTGCGAGTCAGGTAAGAAAGATTTCTAAGTTATCTTATGAGATAATAAAATAGCTGTGGAAAGGAGATAGAATGGGATAATTATTTTTATATTACGCATCTACGAGATTAATAATTAACAACTTAAGAAATCGCAATCAAGGGCTAATTTCATTTGTGGTTACAATTTACAATAGCTGGAAACAAAAACAATATGTTTTTTAAGTTGGTGAAAGTTACTGAGGCTACCGATGATGGCGCTTCGAACAATGCCTCTAGTTTTCCCGCCACTTTTGCAGAGTAGATATTAGATAAAGATAATGGCCATAATGGGTCCATGGTTGATTGGTGGTTCTGATTGATCATAGTTCTTTGTGGTTCTTTTCTTTGACGGTTTTTGTTGCACACACGACCATTGAATTACATTTTGCTATAAAAGTGTATTATTGAAATGGATTGTAATAACTAAGTGATTACCATTCCACCTGAACAGATACAGCACTTTTTGGTACATACTTGTATACTGATCCATGGATTTGTAAAATGCAACAATCAAATAAACGATCGAGGGTTGCCAAGGAGTCCATAATCCCTAATATAACTGAATCAGTACGTAAGTAGTACTTTTAGAGTAATATTTGTAAAACTACTGTCAGAGTTGCTTACTTTATAATGGTACAAATGCAATTTTTAACGTTGTCTATAATTTTTAGTTAAAGTATCTGAAACATTGGGTGCTATTGGAGAAACGCATCAACAATTATTGAAAGACAACGAGATATTTGTGAAATATTTAGTTGAAGAAGAAAAGAAAAAGAAATCTAAACTCATTATTCATCCGGACCCAAATCAAGATCAAGGAGAACAGATAAATAATAGTAAGAATATATTTTTAAAACTTATTGCAAACAATATTGCAACCCATACTCATGAACACAACTTATGTTCAACTTTGTTGAATGGTAACAATTTAGTTTAATCAACAGATAATACAGAATAAATTTTTTCAGGCACAGGCGAAACATAAGTACTTTTAAAGATGAATCTGGATAATTCAGAAGCTGTTTCGTTTGCAAACAGCTATTTTGCTCTGGCTGATGGGCTTGTCTATGGGATAGAATATTTTTTAGCTGAAAATGTTGTACTGGACTGGTTTGGTAAAACAATCAAAGGTAGACATAACGTGGCAGCATTTATCAACATGCACAAAATCAACTCAAGACATGTGTTCAATGACATTTATCCGAGTGATAATATCGGGTACAAGTAAGTAATTTCGATTGTTTCAAATATTTTTTTCAATTAGTTTTAGGCATACCATTTACTAAGCATGAAATAAGTAAAATTGATCATACTTAACATTGAATTTCTTTTTTAGTAAAAAGTCTAGTCGTAGAAGAAGGAAACACAAGTCTAAAAGTGCAAATAATTCAATGGAAAATGGAAACATCTCACATGAAAACAACTTGAACAGTCACAGTACCCCTTTGAATGAAAGTATTTCGTCCAGTGAACGATCATTCTCATGGACAAAAGGCAATTGTTCTACTGAAGAACATGACTTAACACTCGAGTTACATGATAATAGCCTCAGTAATATTTTTAAATTAGAAAATATACAATCCACAGACATTGAAGAAATACAACAACGAATTCAGCAAATCAATCTAGAAGATAAGTCAAACAATGCTTCACCTCAACAAAACTGTAAAGAAGTGA
Organism: Galeopsomyia nigrocyanea; assembly: GCA_035047105.1. Taxonomy (NCBI): domain Eukaryota; kingdom Metazoa; phylum Arthropoda; class Insecta; order Hymenoptera; family Eulophidae; genus Galeopsomyia; species Galeopsomyia nigrocyanea. The sequence continues at coordinate 9,757 of JAWWMK010012363.1, forward strand.
AGGAAACTAGGAATGTTAAACTTGTGGAATCTACAATGAAGTTTATGGAGGCACAGGGAGAAATATTATTTTCAAAGAGATCAAGACGACAAAGTTAGTAATAGTTAGATATTTAAAAGTATTTTATTTTATGTATTTTAAATTTGTGATTCTTTTTTTAACTTAAAATTCAATATTTTTTAAGGTGGTTGGAATGAATATAAGTTGATTACATCAAGTTCAACACAGACATGGAGGAAACCCTGCAAGTTGCAAATTGCTTATTCTTCACAGCAGGTTTGCCTACCACCCAAATTGTCTTCTAATAATAATCACTTTGAATCTGATTGTAAGCCAGTTTTAGTTGAAAATCAAACAGAATTGTTAAATTTTGAGCAAATAATTGATCTTAGTAATCAGCTTGTGCCAAATGTTAATGATTACTCTGGTTATCTTAGAAATGTTAATATTGAAAGAGAACAAGGTTTATTTTTTGTCAATTTTGATGAATACTTGTTGAAAAATCAAAGGAGCAATTTGAGTATAACACCTCAGTACGTCAATAATCAATTAGTTTTGCAAAAAACCAAATGTGATGATCAAAATGAATCTCAAAATAACTTTTTGTTCAATAATTTAATTCACATTATTATCTATGAAGGTAGGAGTCGCTGTAGGGCAAATTTATCTCAGAAATTTATATAATTGGCGAACAAAATATACATGTGAACGTAGAATGAAAATGATAAATCGTTTATCAATAGTTTTCAGTACTATAAGTAAATATTACAAAGAAAATATTCTCAGAATGTAAAACAGGAGTCAAACTGCTTGTTTCAAAAAATTTTAACAATGCCAGAAGCATATTTATTTTTACAATTGTATCTGATTGGAAATATTTTTAATTGATATTAAGTAACACATAAGCTCTATGAAAATTTATTTAAATATATTTGCTATCAAAATTCTTCCATGTAAATGTTTTGTTTCGAGTTATATTTTGCGTTACACAGTTCCATACAAAGAAAATTTATTTGTAATGAATACTTTAATATTTTATTAGGATATACACTTTTTTTCCTACACAGTTTATTCTAGTTTTAGTTATGCATGAATTGTAATAGTTTTATTGTTATTTAGAAATATCAATTCATTGTACTTTTTTAATACAGAAAGAAAGATATCGATTTTGAATCTTGCGTTCAACATTATAATGTTGATGTGATCAAAATAAAAATTCAGTAAACAGAATATATTATCAAGTGTAGGTGTCAAACATCCAACGATTTCGCTTTAGGGATTCTCAAAGTGATTTTTGATGTCAATTTTTTTTTACAAAATCGTTCAGTACATGCGCAATTGTGTTGAAAAAAGATCATATTATCATATTATTAATATTGTTTTTCTAAATAAAAAACATCACTTTTGGGTACTTTAGGATTGATTGCAGTTTTTAAAGATTAATAAGATGAGCAATTACTCGTTTTTAAAGAAATATAGTTTATTGTAAGACATATAAATGCTATGTATGCATGATAGTAATGTACCATGTATAATACTTTTAATTAAAAATATTACTAAGCAAATAGTTTTAAAAACAGAGCTTTATAAAATACTTACGTACTGCTACTCTCGTGAGTTACTATGTGTACAATTGGAAATATTTTCGATAGGATTTGTACGTGAAACATCATAATTTTGATATTTTTTAGAAGAGAAAAACATCGATAAAAAATGTAAGATAATATTGCATAAGATCTTATTTTCACTTGGTGAAATCAAATAAACTAAAAGCAATAAAACTTATTATTATAAACTTATTTGTTAGTTTTATGTCATTGGATTATTGTCCCATCTAGACAATAATCAGTAATCATAAAAATTGTATATCATATTATCTGCAATATTAAGTACTAAAAGAAAAATATCTTTATATACACATATCTAACTGTACAATACTTAAGTAAAAATATGAATTGAACTTAATACATATCACATGACATAAAACGGTCGATTAGAATGTATAAATATAAAACAAAACGTAGAATAAAATCTAAACCTTGAAAATACTCAATCAGTAGGCATTGATAATAAATAGCTAATAATTACACGTAAATAGAATTGTAGGTATAGTTGAAGGAGTAAGTACTCGACGCCGCCTAGGTAACCTTGGCATCATGAATTATTGCTGAAAAAACAGCTGATAACGATCGTGACGCAATGGTTATTCTCTTAAAAACTTGTGCAGAACAGTCGGTGTGTTAAAAAAAAAGTAAAGAAAGAAAGAAACAAGAAAACGTTATTTACAACCGCTGCGTGTCGCGAGGCGAATCTCGCGAGATGCTGCCTACGTAAATCTAACAATGAAATATATGCATAAAACGGCGCCAAAGATCTCGCGATGCATAATTGAGTTTGCGATAATAATATGTGCAAAGTGAAATCCGGCTGCCGTCGTTAAGTATGGAAGTAGCTCGACTGCATATTTGCACATTTGTAGCTTGTCGCACAAAATTATTACATAATACAATGTTGAAACGTGTGATTCATTCAATACTATTTGGGACACGCTTGCTAAAAATCAGTTCAATTTGTAAAAGATGATAGAAAAAAAAAACAATACTGAGGGTCGAGGAGCGTTTCAAAATTGAAAATTGATCATTTTGTTGCAAAAAAAAAGAACATATTGAAAGTGAAAGTGACAGCAAAGACGTAGAATATTGTCAAAGCTCATTTATACTCGGGATCCTCTTTATGCTTTCTCCTTGGATCGCTGGCGTCCAACGTAACAATAACGGGTTGCGACTCTTTGGGCTTTCCAGGTTGCCTGAAGTTATAACCGGTTCTCCTCTCGTTGTTGAACCACTGTCTCGAGATTTGCAAGTTTTTGCAGCTGAAATCGAATTTTTAATACTTCTTAGGAACTCTCTGGCACTAGCAACGCTCACGCAAGCAAAACAACACCTTATTCCTTCGTTAATTGATTACCTGCTGAGAATTTTAGCTCTAATTGTTGATGCCAAGATTAAATCTAATTAATTATGATAGATTTCTTACAGCAAAGCTGACTATGAATTAGTGAGAATCGTTCGCAAATGACACTGTTTTTGATTACTTACGAAAGTTACTCAACAAATACATTTAGAATTGTTTTTTTAGTTATTCAAAGTTGCCAGTTTCGCACTACTCAGTCACTTTACTATTACACCATCAGCTAATATTACAATAAATATATTATAAAACTACTCGATACTACTAGAATGATTGTTTGAAAAAATCAAGCATAGATTAATTTTTTGAGTAACTTTATTTTAGATATTTTCATGGTTACGATTAACAATGAACGCTTTTATCAATAAATACTGTGTAAAATTGAGCTTTCTAATTGTATTCAACTTTACTTTCATACATCCTCCACCATAAAATGAATAAAGCTGAACTTATACTAGTAAGATAATTATACTGATGTGAGCGGAGCCATTCCAAGTGTTAAAAATAACGCTTATTCGAAAAGTTTGAAATACCAACACCTTAACAAAGTATAATGATTGTCTCTTATGCAATTAGTTTTCAATGATGACTGAACGTCTGCGAATGCAGAGAGTGCTTGAAGTACCGTTACAAACTCAGATTAGCCTGTTTCATTATAATAAGCCATTGTATAGGTACATGAGTAAAAGATGCAGATTGAGATGAAGCTGAGTGCAAATATCAAAGTGATATCGATATTGGGGAGGAAAGTGCGATGTGCAGTAGTAAAAAAAAAACAATGTGTGTTTCATACGCGTAATTTTCATCCGCACCTGCATAAATTTGGATCGAAGTAAGAATTCGTGGAGCATTCTTCGACCTTGCGGCAGTGGCAAGTGCAACTGTTTGGGTCCCAGTATTTTTTCTCGTTTTGCTGTTGACACTTGTATTCCTCGTCGGAATTCTTGCAACTGCATCTACATTCTTCCTTCAGGTAAAACTGCTTATCAGTGCAATCCTATGTAGAAGCAGGTTTTCTTTAGTTCGGCGAAAAGGCTCATTTCAAAATAACATCTTCAATTTACATATATATTATACACGTGATAACGAAAAAATGACGAACGAGCCGAAAAACTAATAGGTATTTGGGTTTCACACACAATGCAACCTTCAACTTTATTGATCTAACAGAAATATCAGCTCGTAAATCGAATCGTAAATTGCAACAATTGTTTACAATGATGTCACACTACGCTCGTACAATCTCTATTACAAATAATAGATCAATAAACAACGCGCGCAGACATTCACGACTAAAATAAATCTTTACTTTAATTGTGAGCATAGAATAGCAGTTGAGTATATTTAGTTCAGCTGTAGAACTTTAAATGCGATACAGTTAATGAGGCGTTGCTAAATAATAATAATAAGTCTTTTCATCCACTTCGTATATGAGCCTAACTTATCAGAATAAAAATGATTGCAAAAGTAATTAGATATATAATGTTCAGTCAATTTTAGAGCGATACTGTAAGGTTGATGCTATATTTGTTGTAAATTAGTTAAGGTAATTTTATAGCAATTTTTTGGTTTTATATTGTTAAAGCATTTGCGTGATCGATCTTCGCATTCGTTTGCATGAGTATCAAAAATAAAAATAGATTAATCTATTACCCGTAAGAATTAACATAGAATATGTATCACAAAATTTAAAGCTTTGAAAATTATGAACTCGTCTGATGAAAAAATTGAATGTTTAATCTTAACATCAGGTATCCCGTACCTTCTCTTTCTTTGTACAATCGCATAGACACGCCATGTGTTCGTCGAGTGGCACAATTTTTTTGAAGACAATATTTTCTCCCGAGTACTTGTCCACTTTCGTCACGAGAACCTGCAAAAATCATCGTCGGTCAGGAAGAAAAATGGTTAGTATTTAAATAAATGTGCATTAAATATTATAGAGAAATCGGGTAGCGATATAACTGCGGCAAATTCCAAAATATGAGTAACCGGGAATTCGAGAGATACACAGCTGATGCGAACAGGCAGACTCAGGGTCGTCATATCCGAGCGCGAGAAGAAACCCAAAAAGAATTTGATGATCGGAAGCGAAGGGAGGGTTTCTACCTCGTAATTGCGTGTCTCGATAGCTGTGGCTTGACAGGATAGAAGCTCGTGGTTGCAGCATCCTCCGCAGCGCTTCATACGCACGCAGCTTGGAAAGTAGAACTCCGAGGGGTCAGGGTTCTCGACGACTGGCACTACTTGCACTTCTGGCATGCAGATCGCCGGTTTTGCTTTGATCACTTTGGAAGAGCGCTCATCGCCGCCGATTCGGTCGACTGAAACGTGTTCACAGTCAAATACATATTATTTCGTTTACGACAGCGGCTGACTGAAATGAAAATGAACGATCTATACGATATCGATACTTGCAGAGACTCACATAACACTGGCGAATAAGACTGTTGAGCTGGGTAGACCTTGAATAGTTTGAAAAAGTCTTCGTCGCTCTGTATCGAATTCATCCGTTTTGCCAGATCCAGAGAGCTCTAGGAGAAAACAGAACAAAGCCAAATTACAGTCTGCGATCGGTAATTACGATGTCGAAAAATTAAAAGCTGCTATTAGTGTGACGCGGAATGTGTGAATTGAGTGTATAGGTATTTGAATTGAGATTGAATTTTACATGGAAACACGTAATTTGTTGTAAGTTGTGCAATGTAATCGGCAGAGACTATTTATACCAAAAAATGTTAATTGTCACTCTCCGAGGAAGAATGACTTTAGAATGAGTCACGCTTGGCGAGCGCATGAGTCCTCGCGCGCTCTCTCGACTTCTATGCGCCGATTTTTTTTTTCAGAATTTCAACCAGAGGTATTTTGTTTTCTCTAGTCGCAGCTTCCATAAGTGAATATAAATTTTTGCTTATTACCAGACGTTAGAGAGAGAATAATTCATGAAAAGACAATAGTTTTCTTAGGAATATACGCAATGCAAAAATTGGCCTTTCAAGTTTATTAAAAAAAAGTATTTCGCATAAAATTTTATTCTTTATAGCCTTCCAAAGCCTTGAGCTATATTTATGTTTGCACGTTGTAGCCAGAGGAAAGGAAATATTAAGCCAATGCACTTTCAACGTTACGAACATCCTGTTTTTGATGGTACATTTTTTTATACGAATGCAATGAAAATTATTGCAAGCCAATCTTATATTTCGCCAGCTCATTTTGAACTAGAAATTAGGTTTGACTGAATGAATACAAAGTAGAAAATCTTCTGCGCGAGGAGGGGAGAGTTCGATATGAAGCAGCCCTTCGCAAACAAGCTACTTGGCCATGCGCGATTCAGTCGATATCCGACTTTAGTGCAAAATGGCAGGCGAAGCAAACAAAGACAGAGTGTCAAAAAACAATGTTTTCCTCGAAATGACGTCGGACTTGATAAAAACATGTTTAATATTAACTTTTATTGTCATGTACGCTATGTTTTTAATTTCTCTTGTGACCGTTTACGTGGTGGAAATGATAGATCTGATCATAGCAAAAAGCATTGAAAGCTGTGCTTGCGGACGAATACAATGAGGTACATACTATAATTTAACCGAGTCTCCGAAGTCTGTTGATGTGTAGGTAAGTACCTATTATTAAAAGCTCTTTTACTTTCGAGTGCACCGCTCATCGTTGTCGCGTACAATTGATCAATTTATTTTTTCGATCAGCATCATTCAGTAATCAATGAGTTTAGTCATAGAAATAAGCTGGAAAGTTTTCACGCGAGAAGAGCGCAGCATAGATTGTTTCGCTCGATCATTGTAAAGTAATCGTTTGTTTTTTATTCTCTCTCAATTTCGAATGGAGAACAGCTAGACACGCGTTAATGAATAAAATGACATCCGGTAAAGTAGCATGGAACTCAAGTGTGTTCGCGCTTGGTTTTCCGCCTCGATTCCATATAAAGATTTACGTGTCGACGAAGGCCGCGCCACAGCGAACGTATACCGCGTATGTAACACAATCATGTCGAGGATAATGCGGAGACTCCGGCTTACTTAGGCAGCATACTTTATGCTGATCGAGACGAGAATAACAATTATAACCGAACCACAATCAATATTTCATCTACACGCATTTGTGTACATTTTTAGCTGTACTCATTTTATTATAATCAGTTCGCTCACGGATTATTTTCAATTGAGATCTAGATCGCCAATTCCATTCCAGTAAAAACTTTTAATTTTTTGCCTACTTCAATCGCAATAAGTGTATGACATTGCACCTGGCAGGTGATATTTTAATACTTTACAAGTCGGTAGAATTGGGCAAGCTCGAACTTTTCTATCTGAAAAACGTCTCGCAAGCTTGCCTCAAGTAACTCATTGTACTTGTTAGAAAAAAAGACAGTTTCCGTCCGAACAGATAATTTTTAAATGATCACTGACAATAATGCTGTGAAATTGATGCATCTTCTGTTATGCGAGCAGTGTCATTTGAGTTTGACGTAAAACCAATTACGCGAAATTACGCGAAAAAAATATTTTTCATTGTCACCGTACAGCGTTTGACACATAAAATAGATTTCATATGAAGGCTAGTCGCTGAATTAAAATTTAAGATTAGTCGAGTACACCATGCCAAAATTAAAATATAATGTCGATTCGAGATTATTTCGAAATTCATACACAGTCACCTGAACAAAAGAATTTCATGCGTGCACTTGTTGCTTATCAAGCTTTTATCAAACTCGAAGTTAGGTAAAATAAAGTTTGCAGAGTAATGACTCAGAAGTCAAATGAATTAATATCTACGATCAAGATTATCAATCAACGGCTCCCTTTATATTTTATCTTATCCATTATGAATCACAATTTGTTTAACATTCTATAAGAGTTTGATGTACCCTAAATTCCAAATGAGTCATTTTTAGCAGTTGAAAATAATAGATCATTGACTAATAACTAGATGTATGTCTGAAAATTTATTATTTGCAATATGTGAAAGAATATAATTGTTTATTATTTTGCTCAATGTTAAATCTAACTTTTGCTCTATTAACTGAACGGGAAATTCATTTTGTGAAACTTTCACGTTTCGATTAATCCCAAACCTTGAGGCAAAATCTTGAAGGCCGGTCAACATATTAAAAGTCGAGTCAAGTTTTGAAATAAACACGTGTCTGCAAATTCACAAATACTCTTGGACCTTATAAAAAATAAAGCGTATTTAAATGCATCTTATGCTAAAAATTAAATAATTTGAATTGTACTTATATTTAAAAAAAAAATATTTTTCTCTAATATACTTGATTTGAAAGAATTTGTAAACAGCTCATCTCTTTGGCACTCAAAATTTTCGCAGAAGAAAAAGAGTTACTGATATAAAAAGTTGATTGCCCAATAAATAATTGCTTATTTATAAAAAAAATCTTATATAAATAGAATTCACGCAATGAAAAATGGATAAAACAGGAGAATCAAATGAAAAATTACTCTAAATCTTATTTAGACAAAATAAAGAGTAATGCAACAGGTTACTGAAAAGCGAATTCATATTACTTTTTTTTTCAAATATCAAGAGGTAAATCAAATAATTTATAATATTGTATTTCATTTAGATTAAATTTAAGAAAAATAGATGACTAAATAATGGTCATATGTCTTCGCTCGCTGGTCCATAGACTCGGTAAAAATCTTGTAAATAAATTCTGTTTTGATACTTATTATTTGCATATATAAGTTATGGAAGATAGATATCATGTCAAAAAAATATCCAATCAAAATATTGAGGTAATCGCCCCTTTTTCCTCTCCCGTCCTACTTACTTCTCCTTGAATGCAAATTATGCTGTTTTTCTTGGAAAGTCCAAGATGATAAACTAGGCTACTAATATTTACACAGGTGATTACTATGCTGTCAAAGTTACAATGAGTAGAGCGAAGAAAAAAAATTAAAAAAATATTCCTTCATTAGGCTGAGAAAACAAGAAATTTCTTCTGAAGAACAACAATTTATTTTTTTATAATCTTTTAATTATTGAAAGATTAAATTACACCTACAAGTTGATATAGGTTTCACAAATAACTAAGTATTTTGAAGCTATGTGCTTGTTATTTCATATAAACCATACTTGTATGGATTTTTTTATGTAGAATGCAAATATAACAATTTTTAATGAATTGAATTTTATTATTTATAATTGATAAGATTGAAAAAAAAATCTAATTCATCTTTTTAAAAATACTGCCTTTGACGTTAACCTGTCATATTTCGTTCTTATTTAGAACAAGGTGTAGGTAGTGTCACTGCCCGAAGTGAATTCTAATGGCTATCGTTTTTTAAATATATATAATGAATTCTCAAATCGTTTTAAATAGCCGAAAAACCATCGAAAGAAGTTTGACGAATAAACGAAAAGCTTGAAAATTATACAAATCGGATTTGCAAAATGATTAGAGCATAAAAAAATGTGGGATAATGCAGTCGGCTTGAAAATAAAGTTATTATAATTAATTTCTATCATCATTCCACTTAATTTCTGAGTATGCGATTAAATACACGAACTCCATAGCTTTCTTTATAATAATTTATTAGCGAAAAACGATGATTAAAAGAAGTACTATTTCTTGCAAATATATGATTCATCAATGAAACTTGAGTATTATTTCGATAAAATAAAACATAAATAATTATAGCAAGAAATGTTAAAAGTATTCGGTTCGATCGAGTCTGAAACGACGTGCGGAGTTCGAGGAAAACCCAGAGATGATAATAATTATGATAGTCGTACGTGTATGTGTGTGAGAGAGAGAGAAGTATATATATTTTTTTTCTTGACATTTCTCAACGTGAAATGAACGAACGGTGAGTCTCGCTGACGACCTGTCACCAGTAGATTTCCAATTTACCGCTAATGCGGCCATCAAAGCCACACACTGAAAAAGCTGCATCAGCATGCGCGTATATAGCCTGATAAACTTAATCTGTCGTGTTTATTTATTTTTCCCAAAAATGCGCGCGTCCACGCGTCAGATTCCTCGTACAGCGTTTCCCGATTAATCTCCGCGTATGAGTATACATTGCGCTCGTCATTACATTTATACGTCAAATAATTAAAGGAAGCACGCGCTACAATGATTATGAATTTCTATAGGATATACGTGTATTACGTAAAGGAGAGGCAGCAAGTGCTCAAAACGAGACTCTACATATAAATATTAATAACTCGATTGAGAAATACACGCATTCCATAATCAACTATGTAGCGGCAGCCTTTTTTTTTATCGATAAATCGGCTTGACTATACGGAACTACTCGATCCGAGATAAGAAAATAATTTCGTTTGAAAACATTGATTTTCTCGCCAGAAGGTAATTACAACGCGACGCTTTTGGAGTTTTGATTTATCTACTGCACGCAGCTCGAGATAATGAAAATAAAAAAAAAAAAATCTTTCGCAAGCGAGTGGAAAGAAAGCTGGCACGGCAGATGAGCTCCGATGAATGTAATGCCGCGCGGATATTAATAATTAATGAGGTGCATGATTGGGATCGACTAAGAGCAGCTAACAGTATCAGATAAAAGTATAGAATAGGAACGTACCACGAGCTGGTTATCCGGTGCCGGCAGTTGATCGGGAAAGAAGATTCGATCGGAATTCCCGTAGGTCGAAACGTTCGTACGGGCACCGTAAGCCGGCACCGATGCGGCGGCGAGGGCAGCCACTAGCAGAAACAACATTGTTCGTTCGTTCGTTCCAGTTCAACAACAATTTTGCAAGAAAAAGGCACTATTTCGGATCAGCAGAACAACAGCAGAGCGCTGGCGCGCTTGCGAGCGAGGAAAGTATACCGATCACTGCGGACGAATCGACACTGGACTGGGAAATTGGGGAGTGGGTGGACTGCAGGCGGCGCACTCACTGGGCGGCGGTGGGCTGCGAGAGGAAAGTTGTTGTTTAGCGCGCTATGAGCTCGAGCGCCAGCGGGGAAAGACCGACGCGCGCGTTGCCGTGTTGCGAAATCGGTGCGTGCTTGTCGGCGGCTTGCACTCAACTCTACCAGTACACTCCGCGCACTGGGACCAATACAAAACTGTCAGAGCGAGACGAGACCGCAGACGCAGAGCGACGCTCTCTCTCTCTTTCTCGCGGTAGCGCGAAACCGCTCGCGAGCGAGCGCGCACACCGACACAACACGAGCGAATCGCCTTTCCTTGCTCGTCCGCCGATTTTTTTTATCCGCCAGCTGCCACGTACGTGTGTTGAGCGTGTGTGTACCTACATACCTGTCCTCGCGACTCGCGACTATGTGCAGGTGATAACGGCGGGAATGCCCCACTCGCCTCCCTCTACTCTCGCTCGCGCTATCTCCCACTCTGCAGCTCACCTCGATTTCTGCTCTACTGACGCGCGCGCGCTGCTGCTTCAAACTGCCTCTGTATGTATCGTGTGTGTGTGTAATGTATGCGTTACGCGCGGTATTTAATTATCGACTACCGGCACGGCTCCACAAAAGCTTCTCGTATTATATCATTTTCATTCCTGCTAGCGCTATTGTTGTTCACCTGTGTTACGTCCATCAGTTTAACCCAAAAACAAAACTCGATTTGATTGTATTGTGCAGCAGTAAAAAATTTTACTTAAATTGAGTGATATAAGCTACTCAAAAAAAGTTGGCCCCTAAAAAAAGTACTCGCATACTCACCCAAATTTGTACCAAAAATTACTTAAATTGAGTAATAACTATTGCTCAAAATGAGTAAATTTTTACTCAATATGAGTAAATTTTCACTCAAAATAAGTAATCAGTTGCTTAATTTGAGAAATTATTACTCTTTTTGAGAAAGAGTATACTCAATTCAAGTAAGTATACTCAATTATGAAAAAGTACTCAAAATAAGTATCAAGCAAAAGAAGTGATGTCCCGAAAATGAGTAAAATTTTTTACTGTGTGGCGACGCTCGAACTCTTTCCGCGCGCCAATCTTTTTCATTCAAATGTATTTTAACTCGATCCAGCTTAAAAAGTTTGCGTGAATTTCGGGCGTATTTTACATAATCATTGATACAATATTTATGCTATACTAGGAACTTTAGAGCGCTCTACGCGCGCAGATGAATGTCTCGCACTATCGCTTGTTTATAAAATAAAATCTTAACAATATGGCTGCGCTCTAATTTAGTCTTGAATCTTGAAATCTCTTAAACATGGCGGCGCCCTAAGCGGCAGCTCTCTTTTAAGGTTCGATTATTATAAAATTTATGCAACGTTTATACAAAATTTGTACGAATTTGTAATTTAAATTGGAAGGCGATTTTGATATGAATTTGGCATGACTGTCCAGGAAATTGTGATTGCATTTTTGAAGAATTATGCAATAAGACCAGATTAGATAAAAACATTACAACTTTTTTTATCGAACCTTAAAAGAGAGCTGCCGCCTAGGGCGCCGCCATGTTTAAGAGATTTCAAGATTCAAGACTGAATTAGAGCGCAGCATATTGTCAAGATTTTATTTTATAAACAAACGATAGTGCGAGACATTCATCTGTGCGCGTAGCGCGCTCTAAAGTTCCTAGTACTGTAAAAAACGCACTACCAAGTCCCAGCTTCTTGTCAAATATTTGTTGACGCTAATTGATTTCTGCTTTCGTGACTTTATTAAAAATTTATAAACTTGTGAGACATTCCCTTGCGCGCGTAGCGCCCTATAAACTCCTAGTATTTTAAATTACTTCATTAGCCGCCTATTTTACCGTTTTCACAAAAGTCATTCGTTGATTTTTCTCACTCTTACGTATTTAATATCGACGTTTTTATTGACAAAATGAAAGAATTTCTTTCCTCATGTCCTTCTCGAATAACACTAGTGTTTTTAGGACTTACCCGCTCGGCTCGTTAGATGAAGCAAAGTGAAGTGAAGAGGTCAAATGAAGTTTAGTTAAGCGAATTAATGTGGAGGAGTGAAGCAAGGAAGTTTAATGAAGCGAAGAGGCAAAGTTTAGTGAGATGAAGTGGTGGAGCTGGGTAAGATGAAGTAGTGAAACTAACTACTGAAGTGAAGCCAAAAGATATGACGGATAGGTGAAGTAGAATTGATATAGAGGGAGCCGGTAACCGCGACGCCTCTGACTCTTCATCGCTTCTAGATAATTCCAAGTGACAAATTCTGCGGCGATGCTTGATTGGGACTGAGTTTTCATTGTCAATAGATATATAGCTCCAGAACCGATTTTCGTCCGTTGTAGGGGAGGGTGGGGCAAAACGGCACCCCTAACTTTAAAGTCTGCTAAAATCTTAATAAAACAGATAATCAACTTCTGCACGACACATTGACATTCGTTGAAGTAATCCGTACAAAGAGCTACCAGATTTTTATTATTTTCGTACCTGTTTTCTGTTATAAAAATCGATTTTTCGCAAATGTCGAATTTCGGATCTCTGAAAAATGTCGGGGCAAAATGGCACCTTCCATTAAAAGACCTGTAGTTCCGTCGA
>JAWWMK010012374.1:0-23201 GCA_035047105.1 Galeopsomyia nigrocyanea
ACTACTCGTAAAGCTTTGGCAAAAAAAAAAAAAAAAAAAAAAAAGAAGCCACGTATTGAGAGCGAAAAAGAAATATAATGGCAGCATAGAAATATATAGAGTAAAGGAAGAGTATATGCCCCGCGCTGGCGATCGAGAGTAGAGTAGGGATCGAGGAGGCAGCAGCAGCAGCAGCAGTACCAAGTGCAAAACGAACAATGAGACATAAGAGAACGAGAGAGAGAGCAGCAGCTTGAGCGGGTGGCCTTGAGCAGGTCATCACCTCCGGCGCAGCAGCTCTCTCTCTCTCTCTCGCCGCTTTCTTGTTCCTCTTCGGATTCTTCCTCTTCTTTGCCGGCGCGCGCGCGAGAGAGAGAGAGAGAGCTTTTTCTCTGTCCTTTTCTGAATTTCTCTACCCCGCTCTCTCCGAGGTAGTAGTAGTAGTACTACTACTACTACTACTACTACTACTACTACTACTACTAGTAGTAGGGAGCACCTTGTGTATATCGCTTTTTCTATCTTAGCGGCTCCTTTCGGCGGACACACACACACACATACGCACACACACGCAAACACACGCGTGCAAGCGAGAGTTGGCTGCATGAATAATGTTTGAAGTGCAGTATATAGAGGCTTATATGTGCGCTGTGGCGGAGTATATACGCTCACCCACCGATGAAGCGCAAGCGTATATAGAAGAGAGGTGCCGACTGTGTGTGTGTGTGTGTGAAGTGCATCGAACTCGTATATATAGTCTGCGGGTATGTGTGCGCCAAACGATCTGTTTGCTTTAAAAGCTGCTGTGTGTTGCAGCCTATTCACCACTGATTAATACACTTGCTCGGCTCTGCCGCGCGCGTGTGTTTAGCTTTTCAAGTCTATTCTGTCTTTGAGATTTTTTTTTTGCTCTTTATGAAAAAGATTTTCTTTTTTTTTTCTCGTTTGTTGGGTAGTTTTAATGTTTCTATTGTTAAACCGAAACCGCAGGAGTTTTTGCGAAAGTAAAAAAGTGAAATTCCAGAAACACAGGTCTATAAACGAATCGAAAAAAAAAAGCTCTGGGCTACAAGCTCCCTCGCAAAAAAAATAAAAGAACTGTACCCACTAAGGTGCGCGCACAAAGGCTTTGCAGTGTTAAAACGGCTCATTTAGAGAAGCGCCACCATAAAGTGTGTGTATATATACACTGGTGGATACGCGCGTTCGCCGAAAAAAAAAAAAAAAAAAAAAAAAGGAAGAGTTCGAAAGAGGAGTAGGCAGCAAGGTAAGGCAAGCAGCAGCTCTTCCCCCCTGGAGCCAACTAAAACAATATTTATCATTATAATTACAAGCTTGCCCGGCGCTCCTCCTCCTCGCGCGCGCGCGCGTGCCTCCAACGATTTATACATCGTTCCTTGCTTCTGCTGCTGCTGCTGCTACGAAGAAGAAACACTAAACCACTACGTCGGTATTTTCGCGAAACAATGTGTCTCTCGGGCCTCTCGAGGATTTCACGCGCTCGCTCGCGCGACCGCTGAATTATCTTGGCTATTTGGCGAGTGTGTGTGAGTGTATGTTGGGGTTTTCATGCGTTAAGAGAGATAATAATACAGTTAATTAGGGGCGAATTTACGAGAGCTCTTTAAAATGTATATGAGGCGCGAGAAGGATTTAATTTGTCTTTTTCACGCGCGCGCTTCGGGGACTTTTTATGTACTTTTTCGTTGAAGAGGCGGAGAATGTGAAGTTATATACCGTTTTTAAGGTTTCTTTTTACGTATGTGCGTGGTTATTGAAGAGGTTATTGAATGTTGGTTGATGTAGCTAAATTGGGCATACTTGCCATCGCGTCGCTAACGTGGCCCTTCGTTCTGAAAATATTGTTCAATTCTAACGTCAATTTCACTTTACATACCGAATTACAAAAAAAAAGAAAAACGTAAATAATAAAACTACAACAGAATCCACAATTAGACATTCCCACGCGACGCAAGCGAAGAAAAGAAAAGAGAAGAAAAGGCAATCATCAAGCATCCCGGTTCGAAAACCAGCTTGTGCATTAGCACGCCTCGCGATAGCCAACGCCAGGAACAGTTAAATCGCGTACACACGCACGCGCGTGTATAAATCATTTTTCCAATCGATATAAACACTCCACTTTCCTACATTTCCCATCGACTGCTAATTATATTCACCTACATCTGCTTTGCTCAACTTTTACTTGCTTATCACACACATACATACATACAGACACATAAGAAAAAGCATCCCTGCAATAAATCACTAATTGAAATTAAAAGAACAAAAAAAAAAGAAATAATGAGAATCCGGTAGCCGCGCAGACATCGCGTCATCGTTAACTAATGCCTCGCTATCGTATAAGCGCGTAATGCGCGCCGAGATTAATTAGCCGCGATTGGACTCCCTAAATGAAGTGCGCACCTTTCGTCCAGGATAAAAAAAAAATTTTTGTATAGTATATATCTCTCGCTGCGAATGTCTTTTGTGGTTTTTATCTTTCGTTTTTTTTCAGTCAATCGATTTGACGATGAGTCGAATGCGCATCCTCGTTATTAAGCTCGGTAAAGATTGTCGGAGGGACTTAATTACGCGAATATGTTGATTGCCAACTATGCGAGTCTCGCTCGCGAGTTGTTTGATTTGAATGATCGAGAAGTGGATTGAATGTAGAATCTTTTTTTTTTTCATTTTTTTTGTTTTTCGTGGGAGTAATTATTTCGAATCGATTGCAATGAGAATGTTAATATTACAAAAGTTGATTGAAACAATTGCGAAATGTCATTTAGATCTCGATGTCGAACAAAGTTTAACGATTTAATAACGTTCAACGTCGTACCGTGTCATTAAACCAAGTGTAAACATAATAATTACTACACGCGATAAAATCGAACCACTTACATGATTGACACACAGTCGCCGAAATTGAAATTTCACTGGTACGCAATTAAATTTTTTCAAAATATGTATTAATTCACCCGAACGAAAAAAAAAAAAAGATTTAAAACGCAACGACCTCGATTCGCGGATTTCGCAGTGACGCAAATGCATAGCGTAAATTTCTCCGATCGAATTATCATAAAAAGCAGAGAGTCGTACGACGACAACGACGACCAAAAAAAAAAATATATATATATATATATATATATACGCGTCTAGGCGGGGAGTAGCGGCTTTAAGTGAATGAGAAAGATAAATATAATAATTACGGAGCAAATTGCGGGGCTTGCTGCCATGCCGGCGTTGCCGCGCTGAAAGACGAGAACTGCACACGCGGACCTCTTAAAGCTTGGCATGCCAACGAGCGGACTCTTTGACTTCTCTCTGTCGCGTCCTTTTTCGGCTTGTCGCTGCTTCTTCTTCTTCTTCTTCTTTTTATTTTTTTTTTCTTCAGGGGGGGAAGAGAATTCTCATTATAGGACGAGAGTTTTTCTTGCTCGGGTGCTAACGACGCGCGCGTGCTGATAATTTGTTAGGATTTAGGAAATATTTTTGGTAGAAAAAAAGTGGGTGGTTTCGGTTTCGAGTGCTATGCGAGTTATTTGACATTCGTATTAGTGAAAAAAATAGGCTTATGATTCGTATATATTAGTAATCAGTATAGATAACAAATTACTTTCGCTTATGAATTCTACATGTATGCGTGTGGTCAGGAATTTATACGAGCAATTTCATTCCAAACTTGAATTACCCTCTTAGTTTTTTCCTCTTATCGACTAATTTCTAAATTACTCATCGTAATCGGCACTAAAAATAATTTGCCTAACCGACGAAAAAAAAAGTGTGTCAAGACACTCCAAAACAGTATAATACACCTGTGACGAACTTCTCTTTCGTCACTGCACAGTGCACACATTCTGAAACCCTTTTTTTTCCCGCGCGAAAAAACGTTCAATCCTTCAAATAATTATCAGTTGCGTAAAAAAGGACAAGAGTCGCAAAACGGCACAAGAGTGATTTACGAGCGCAATATAACTTATGATTCCCATAGCTATTCTTTGCAATTCCATTACTGGCTTTCCACTTTCAAAAAAATAAAAAAAAAATCACAAACGAATCTCGAGCGAAGAAAATTGATGAAAGCTCATTGTTTTCCTCTCGAGTGCTTTTACGCGTATCGGTTTGGCGAACATGAATTGTGACTTAGGAGTAAAGGCAGGGAGAGAGAAAAAAAAAAGCTAATCTCGATGCGCATCGAGACACTATATATATATACGAACTTACTTTGCTCTGCTTTGCTCGTGATAATAAATGCTAATCTCTGTATAGCTGCACCGCGCGAGTGTGCGACTATAGATCATATATATTTATATATAGCACGCACGAGGATTTTTTTTCTTTTTTTTTCATGATCGTAGTTCTCTTTCTATTTGTGAGTGCAATTGTGTGGGTTTTCAACGGGTTGATTTATGGGGCGCAAGTGGATAGATTAGGCTGCGAAGGCGCTCTGTATATAATACTTCCGCGTTTTATTAACTGTACGCAGCGGTCGAAAGGTTTTACGTATTTGCTATTGTTTCTCCTGTCGAATTATTTAAAAAAAAAATATTTTTTTTCGATTGATTGCAATTGTTTTGTTTTTACAAATTGCAGTTATAATTTTTTCTACTTATGAAGATTTTGTTGTTTTAAAATTCCTACACTGAAAAAAAATCCTCTTGGTAAAAGAGGAATCCTCTTGTTACAAGAGGAATCCTTTTGGTGTAAAATGAATTTATTCTTGTTACAAGAGGAATAATTTTGTAACAAAATGATTTTACTCAAAATTAAATTCCTCTTGTTACAAGAGGCCTGTTTTTTCCGTGTACATATCTTAGACTGAAATCAACGTCAAAGATGTAAAATTTGCATATTTTCGAATATAGACCGTTAAGGTTATCAGACGATAATTGAAATACTCGCAGAAAAATTCCCGTGATAGGCCACCAAGTAAGACCATCGTGAAACAATAAAATTTCAACGAATTTTTTTTTTTTTCAATAAAAAGACCAATCATTTACCAAATTTTCATTTTACCAAGTCACGGTATCCGCATGCAAAAATAAATTCGCCAGTTGGCCAAAAAAAGAAAACGAAGACCAGTACAACAATAGAGCTCGACAGATTCTCCATTACTCATACAAAATCCAAGGTGGACACTTGTCGTTGGCCCTCTCTCGTCATTGAACGAAAAAGAAAAAGAAAAGAAGAAAAAGGAAACGACAATTCGTCATCACAAGTATAAAGTACTTTCGCGTCCTTCGCCCACGCGCGACGGAGGGCAGTAACACTTTCATCCTTGAGTTGCTGCTGCTGCTGCTGAGGCCACAATCCGTGAAAGTCTGGAGCTATTTCCGCGAGGCGGGGCCACGGCAGCATAAATTTGATGGGTTGCTCGAGATTGCACTTTTGTCTCTCTCTCTCTCTCGTGTAATGTAAGTATAGCAGTAGCATTGAGTGACGAAATCTCTTTTACCCTTCTCCCCTGCCTTATACTTGTAATCTCTTTTTTTTGTTGTTGTGCTAGTGGTTGGACAACGTGTGATTTAAAAGTTTTTTGTTGTCGTTGCTGTGTTGAAATGTATGTCGATAGATGGCTAATGATAGGGGACAGTTAGAATAATGTAGTGAAATACTGATAAAACTGATAATTGTTGGGTTTCGTTGAAGTTTGTGATTGGAAAAATTAGACTAGAATCTTAAGATGTCAAAATTACAATAGAATCAAGATAGTAATATTAAACAACACACCAAGAAAATACCTCAAACACCAAAACGACAATCACCCATCAAAAAAAAAAAAAAAAAAAAAACGCAACAAGAAAAAAAAATCATCCCCAGGTATGCATATGATCACAAGTGTGTGCGATAACGAGAAGCCGATTAACAATCGCCAGAAACTATAAATAGAAATCAACGATTTCCACGAAGTTGTAAAACTCCACCGAAAAATTCATCATCATCAGCAGCAGCAGCAGCAGAAAAGCAACAATGTGATCATTCTCTCTTTCTCTCTCTCGGTAGCGTGTATTAACTTTGATTGGCGGCTCAATCAGCGTTGTGCTCTATACTCGCAAAGTTCTTCACCGCCGTAATTGCCGTGTAATTACGTCCGAGCGAAAGAAACAAAAGCTCTCCATGCCGATATATATATATATAATACCGACACGCGCTCGCGCCAACCTTTATGGCGATGCTTCATAGCTTTTCCCAAAGTTTTCTCTTTCGCTGCTGATGCTTCTTGTCGTCTCTCGTAATGATGATTGTTATGTATAAGATCGTTCTTTTTATCTGCAAAGTACCTTGGAATTTCAGTGATTGTAAGGTATTGTTTTTTTTTTTCGGAGTCGAGGAATTTCGAGAAATTAAAAAAATTCGCGCGATTACGTATATTCAAAAATTATCGGTAATCAACAGCAACACGTTTCCTCATACCTATAAATTACCATAACAATCGAAAGAACGCGGTTATACAGTATATATATACGCTCAACTTCTCTCTCTCTCTCGCTCAATTAGCACGAACACGATCAACGTGTTTTTTTTTCTCTCACTCGGGCGTCAATTAGAGAATTCGCGAGATATATATATATATATATATTTCAATTAGCCTTCCGAAGCCTGATTTATCGATGTATTTTTCGGCGCGCGCTTTCACTTCGCAGTTTTGAAGTATAACACATATACAACACGCGAGAGTAAGGAATTTTCCGTTATATATATAGGATTGAGAATTAACAACAAAAAAAAGTGGGGAGGGATTATCGTAAGCACGTCTGAGCGATGAATCAAGTTGCAGCCGGTGGAGGATAATTATATTCTAAATATATTTATCTATGCTCGCTCGTTCGTTCTGTGGGCAACTTTTACCAGATAACCGTGGCGAACAAATTTATCAGCTTGCTACAAATTATTTGCCAGATTTCCAACGGTTTATATTGTGTTTGTGCTTCTTTTTTTTTCAGAGAGGCGACGGATTGATTTAGTATATAGATTTCGCGCGATGTAATTCCATGCACAATGGCAGTTTTTTTTTTTTACAACTGGAAAAATCGGTTGGAAAGTGAAATTTTAAGTTTTCGCGAAATTCCGTAAATGAGTCTATAATTGCAAATAATATTATACAATCATTCTCTTTTTTTTTTTTAAACTTAAACAATCTTCACACTTTCGAAATATCTGAAAAGCAGGCGCGCATCGACGTAACTCAAGAACGAAAGGAATTATCAAAAATAGTCGGCTACTTATATTCTCACCGCGTAAAGTGCCTACAAGGCACGTAAAGTGGTCTTCCGCAAAAGTATAATACTTTTAAAAGTACGCTTCTGCGCGCATCCCGTATGGTCGACACAAAAAAAATCATACTCGCATACATTTCTCGCAGTGGGTCGAGGTCGTCGTCGCTTAATTAGTTTTCGGTGTAGTGTATGTATATGTACGTACGTGAGCTGCTCTGCATTTATAACGGAAACGCTTTTAACGCGCACGCGACAAAAGGTGTTATCGCTTTTACGAAAAAAGAGGATATTGCTTAATTAAAAGGGGAGAGAGGGGATAGGTTCGAACAAAGAAGGAAAAAGGGTTGTTTAAAAAAAACAGAGAGGTTGCGAAGTTTATTAGCTGAACGTTTGCGATTTTCGGAATGTCGCTTAATGAAAATTTATCGGGGTTTGAAGACGATACCATCGCCACCTTCAAAAGGGTTTATGGAAGGTTTATTCCGAGGAGCATGTGTGTGTATGTGTGCTTTTTTTAAAGGGTGAAAGTCTTTAGATTTTAGATTGGGTCTTTGAATGAAATGTGAATTCAAAGGAAGGGGGGTTATTTGGAAAACTTGGAGATAAGGATTGAAAATTACGATGGGATTGAGAAGAAAAATCTTGGAAATTCCAGTGTATTCAGCGAAGCTGATTAAAATGAAAAAAAAAGAAGTTTAGGGTGTTTACGTATACTTGTGCAATGGATAAATATCGTAAAATGCAAATGTTTAAGCTAACAAAAACTTTGAGTGTGCGTTAAGTAGCCACGCATAATCGTCTCGTTTTCGAAATACGTTACGGATGTTGAACATTTCCGCGCGCGTTTTTTGAATCTTTTGCAATGTATCTTTAAATGGCATTGACGTCATTTGACAAGCTTTCTTTCACACTCTGTTTAATTTGCAGTGGTTTATTTGAAAATGATCCGTGTTACGCGTGAAATATTTTTTTTGTATCTATCTATAAGTCCAGCTCTTAAGCTACAATCGAAATTTCATTACAGTTGTATATGAACAAAGTAAGGAACTTTCATCAAGCATTTTTAATAATTACAAAGGTTGATGAATTCATTTGTGTAGACAACAAATTTCATATTGGCGCCACATATAGGTGGGAATCGACATTTCTCATATTACAATTGTCTAATTGTATTGTTCTATAGTGAATGATTTGCAATGCATATGACAAAAAAAAATTTGTTTTTTATTTCTTATAATGTTTATGCTGATTTAAAAAATATAATTCAACTTTCCACTTAATATGTCTTTCTATTCCGAAGAAAAATATTTTGTGATGTCTTACAAATTTTGATAATTTTCATAACGTATATCAAATTGTAAAATTTCGATCTACTTCAAAATTGAGAGTTCTCGTTAAAAAAAAAATAAAAAAATCGAGCATTATTCAACTTTTTTGTCAAAGCTCTACCTGTAAAAGAAATTTTGATTTTTAATTATATTATGGGGGAATCTCTAGCGAGATATATCCCCCGGTCCAAAAATTTGAAGAGCCTACCTATAAACTATATGTACAAAGGCACTCCTACTGTGATAAATTGATATCTCCAATTCGCCTCATAGTAATTCAGAAACTTGATGAATTCGATTGAAGATGTACAATTTTCCTGACAAGCGCCACGTATAGGTGGGAAATCGAAGCATTTTCTATACTGATGTAGAATTTGCGAATCACACTTTCAGCAAAGTTTTACACGCGGAAATTAAGTTGAAATTTATTATTTTATTTAAAAGTCATAAATGATGACAGTGACTTTCATACTATCAGTTTGTTTTTATAAAAAATTTAGCGCAATTTCAACAACATTTTTTTATTGAATAAAAAAACTCGATATCAAACATTTTTTTTTGCTATTTGGAAAAAAGCACAAAATTTGTTTAATGCTATTTTTATTAATTAAAAAATTGAGTGAAACTTGTAATTACATAAAATTATTGAAATAAACAAAAAATTCGTAAACCATAAAACTAAAATTAATTATCAACACACAAAAGCCATCCACACCCAACAAGTAATCCAATATCTCCGGAACCACCGCATCTAAACAACCTCAATGTCACATTACGCACATATCCATTAAGTAGCATAGCCACATAATTAATAAACTCAGCAGTCTCTAATTCGCATCCGCGACTCGATTAATCTCGCGCGTTGGCGCGATAAAACCGCGCGCACGTCACCTCCCGAATAAATCACTCGAGATAGAGTTATTAATGCTCACGTTTCTATTCTGCATTTGTCACTCGTAGGGTGAAAAAAAAAACAAAAAAAAAAAGAAAAGAAAATTCTCTTTTCCTCATTAACGCCTCTCTCTCAGTCTTATCGTCGTGTTTCGCGCGATGTCATTAGCTCTCTCTCCCTCGCGAGAGAGTATTTCTGGTATTTTATCGGAAGTTGATAGTAGCGGATGTGCAACTATACGAGGCAGCAGTAGCAGCACTAGAGGGGGGTTATTAATATTCGTAGCGCAAGCGCGTGTTTATGCGAGTCACTTACTGTGCTGTGACGCTAAAGGCTCGCGCGTGGTGATGTCGTTGCACTCACCTAGAACAAAAAAGAAGAGGAACAGTGGTGAGTATTAGGAATTTGCGTTATTTCAAATTCAAGTATTATAATTTCACGAATTGATACATAAAACTACAGAAAGTTCTTTTTTTTTATCACTCGCTCATTAGCAAACTGTGAAAACTACCAATTATACGAGTAACAAAAATTGTTCACGCACGAACGTATCAATGCAGTGAAATTACACAAAGTTTTCCAAGAAAGCTATTACAATAATTGAAAAAAAAAACTCATTCGAAATTCATCATTGACACGCGAAGAAGGTATACATAAGTTCTCTCTCTCGAAACAACTCAATCTGTTTGAAAACCTCAACGGTGCTAACACCTGTTTCTCTCTCTCTCCTCTGAAGAAAAGAAAAATGCATAATTCAACAGTACAAACCACTCATTAGCCTAAGACCGACACGTATACTATACATCAATTAATCGACGCTTTTGTTCCAGTATCACGGAAACCCACATTTTACACGCGGCTGGCACGCGAAGAGAGAAATAGTTTTCCGTCTTTTCTTTTTTTTTCTTTTACTTCTTTTTTTTTATTACCAGCTGATTTATATTATTACGGATGAGACGAGAAAGAGCATTTAGGGATCGTATTACTTGCTCGAAGTAGGGTATTTTAATGGTCGTAGAGCTCATTTAACGCTTATCAAAATATAGTCGAGCGAAATCGTGAGAAAAGAGCCCTCCTTTAAAATAGCTGCTCTCCTTTTCTCCCCGCGATGGCAGCTTTAATTACATCGTTATGCGCTTTTAATGGCTCAATAAAAAAAAAAAGTCAATTCGCGATTTTACGTCGAGGAAAATAATTTTATTCCACAAGTTAGTTGTACATTTTACAAACGCCATGTCAGCCCAATTTCTCGAGTATAAAAAAAAAAAAAGAAAGAAAACGGCGGCGGTAAGTCGGGCGCCGCGTGTATATAAACTGACATAGCATAGAGCAGCCGGCGTGAATTCATTATATTATGCGCGATGGCAGTCGAGTGTGAAGCGACTGACCGAGCGATGCGATGAATGGATTAATTGTACGGCATAAGCTCGCATCGGCGTCGCCATCGTCGTTTCCTACTTGCCTTGCTGTAAGCTCTCGCTATATATTACTGCGACGCATGTGTGTGTATGTGCAATGTGGATCGTGCATGGCATGGACCTTTTATTCAACGTGACGAGACGAGTAACACTCGATTCGATGGGTGCATTCTATTTTTTTTTTTTATAATGAGTATATTTTTTTTATTTTATGAAACAACTGCTACGTGGTGTCGTGTACGTGAAAGAGAGATACGTTCATCCAAGATAAAATTGATGCTATTTGGAATGAATAATTTGAAAATTAATTTTGTTTTAAACATGATAAATATCGTGACTGGATTTTTTTAAGCTTCACAAAGTTTACCATGCTCAAAAAATGCAGTTCATTCTGCAATTCTAAACTGCAAATAAATCACCATAAATATGTATCTCAAACGCGAATCGATATCACTGCTACATCAAAGGCGTTAAATCGCACAAACTACATAAAGAAAAGCGAAAACTCGCTCATATACACACTGTATACCATTTCGAAATCGGTTTATAATCTGAAGATATTAAAATCACGCGAAACTTTCCTCCATATGAAATCGATCATTTTCACTCGGCAGTCTTAATATATACGCATATAACGCAAACTGGATATCACTAAAACTTTCGCTATCGTTGCTCGTTATAAGCGAGAGTGTAAAGATGGCTTGTCTTACGCATATCTTTGTATTTATTTTCGCAAGAAGGTATAATCAGCTGTTCGTTGTTACTGAACGTGAATGAAGCTACATATATGTTGGAAGTTAATTTATGAAGTAGTTTTTTTTTTCTTTACGAGGATGGTGATATATACATAATGATTAACGACGAGAATCCGGTGTTTATTACGTTTGTAATTAATCGACATCGTAAAATTAAACGTTCGAACAGCCTGATTTTCATTTTCAATTATTGTCAAAAAAAAAAGTTTCAATTCTCCAAACAAAATAAAAGCACACATTCGAAAAAGTCTAAACCACGCGTGTCTATACGGCATATTCCCACCTAACTCACATCAGAAAGGGCTTTGCGCGCTCTCGCGTGAAAGAAAAGCGCGTCATCCATTCTGCAACCAGTTTCTAATACTCTCTCTCTTGCGTGGTTTTTCTTCCTCTCGTCGTCGTCGTCGTCGTCGTCGTCGGTCGTCCGTATAAATTCCAATGCTTGGCAACTTCTCTAGTCTCTCTCTCTTTCTCTCTCCGGCGCGTTTTGGCTTCCGCTTAAGCGAGGATGGCGGAATGTGTACGTCGTCGTCGTCGAACGTTTGCGCGGACAAAAAAAAATACACACACACATACAGAGAGAGAGAGAGAGAACCTATCTAACGAAGCGACGATTAAAATCCGGCAGACTTGTGGCTGCTTGCTGCTAATGGCTCGCGACGTTTTTCTTTCCTAACGGGATTTTCACATGCTACTGCTGCTGCTGCTAGCTGAGCGAAAAGCAAAGAGTCAACTGCTCTGTGTCTGACTTTATAAAGGGCTCGCGAGTTTTTGAACAAGTGTTTTTAAGTATAAGGATGTATAGATACTGTATATGGGCAAAATATGATGTATTTTATCTCTTTAGGCGAGGTGTTGACGTTGACGAGCGATGGAAATCTATATAACGAGTTGCCGCATTCTTTCTTCAAGATTACGTATACTGCAAAGAAGTTTTTTTGGAAATAGTAGTAAATATAAATTTTCGATAACTTTCGAAAATTCACACACTCAAAAGCTAAAAGCTTCCCGCGCTAAAAATAACCCTGTAGAAACATATATTATAAATAACCGCGCACACGCAACAAAACTTATCATCGATCGACGATTCCCCCCACTTTTCGCGCACTTGTATATATATACGAAAATTACATAAAGCCACACACTTCAAAGAAGAAGAAAAAAAAAAGCATATATATGTATATTCACCTGATAGAGACGCTTTAGATAAGAGCCTCCCGCTTAAATATGGGAAAGTTATATTTGCAAAAGAGGGGCGCTCTCTCGGTGCAATCAAAGTAACGTTCTCTCTCTCTCTCTATATATATACCTTTGGCAAAGGCGCACTTATCTCTCTCTTTCCCTTCTATGCGGAGAGAGAGAGAGAAGAAAAAAAAAGACAACGGGTAAGAAGTGGGTGAACGCCGAGTCTTTCTCTCTCGCAGAAAATCGCCGATAATCTTACAGGCGCGCGCGAGCCGCAAAGTGTTTTCCGCGTTGATACCAAATCTCGTGGGGGTCTAGCCAGCCAAATGACATGCGCCTTTTGTGCAACGGTGCTTACTTCCACTCTTTTTTTTTTTCTTTTTTCGTCTGGAGCTCCAACACTGACTTTATGGTTATTTTTGTTGCTGTTGTTTTGCAGTTCTTTTGTTTTGATGATTTGCGTTGAATTGTGGTTCGTTTGGATGAATTTAGGTGATATTTTTTTTCCTTGATTAAAATTTTGATATGACATTATAATATATTTTCTTTGAAAAAATAAAAATTAAATCTCTCTATTTATAAATTAGAGTAAAACTGAAACACGATCTGGATAGAATGGATCACAATATAATATTGAATATACTCTTTTTATCAAACTTTAATAAATCATCAACTAACCGTCTTTGATAGCAAATAGCAACGTTACAACGCCACATAGAGGCGAAAATATCGAAACTTTCTATAAACTCAATTAAAGTTACCTTTTACATTTATATCCACACATATATTTACATTCACCAGCTCTATGTATGTATATCAAAGCAACACACACACACACACACACGCACACTTACACGCAAACTGCAATAAAATACATTGCATAAAAAAGAATTATATTACGCCTCGCAATTAAAATAAACATCGGCTCGAATAAAATGTAAAACTTTACAGCGTCCATCTCGTAAACTAAGCAAGATTTACAAATAATTCATCAAAAAAGGCCGCACAATAATCGTGAAAAGAAGCATTCCCGCGCCAGCCTTCAGCAGCAGCAGCAGCAGCAGCAGCATAAAGGCAGTAACAGTAAAACAATGTCCATACTGCACCGCGTGGCAAATCCGTTAAGCGGGAACGTGGCGAAAATTTCCATCTAATAAATTAGGCAAATTATAATGACAGACCGAAGTAACGGTTTTATTATACGACATCGGAGGGGGGGAGGTGACTAGAAAAATTTTTCTATTTCTGTTTGTATATTATATTGCTCAATCTATTGCGCGGGTGAGAAAGAATGTTACTGCGAGATATTAGTCAGCTATATATATATACGATTAATATCAATTGTTTTTACCGAGTATCCCGATCTGCGTGTGAGAAGTTTTCGCTGTGTAGTGATAAAAAATATTGCAGTTCTCATGAGTTAACGATTTTGTTTGTTTTATCTCTTCGAAAAGAAAAAAAAACGCCAACGTATTGTTTGAAATATCGCGAGCGAAAAAAAAAATCGAATGAATCAGAATCACACAACACACGTACGATATAATCGTTATTAATGATAATTGAATAACCGTTTAAGTATACGTAAACGTACATACCGACAAAAGAAATCATTGTACAAAGCGGCAAAACTACCACGAAAAAAAAAAGAAAAGAAAGAAGGTAAAGCAGTCATCGCATAAATATCGATACATAATTGCGAACGCACGAGCGAAGAGTCCGGTTACACGTTTATAAAAGACGCGTTTGGCACCTCATTAGTCGGCAATTAAACGTTGACAATTATGTACGTATACCCGCAGCCGCAGAGTAATATCATGCGAAAATTATTGCTGCGCGAGATCGCTTTGGCGTTTTTCGTACTAATTCGCAAAAAAAAAAAAAAAAAAGAAAAGTGCATTAAAAAAAAAATTCGAGATAAGAACTTTGTTTGCTCGTATGCTGTGTGATATTTGCTTGGCGTTTTAGTTTTCCGCGCGGCCTTGACAAACTTCGCCTAGAGATAACAATTTTTCCTTTTTTTTTAATCTTTGAGAGTTTTGAGTTGTTATAAATAGAACTAATTACCGAAGAAGTTCCTCCGTAACCACATCATCACAAAAAAAAAAAGCTCGTCGTGGTATCGTCCGACTATACGCGCGCAAAATTCTTCGTCGATATCTTATGGCTATTGGGGAGGTATATACTTGGAAACTAGCGATGAATTACGCGAGATTAGGTAACCTTCCCACATAAACATAATAATAGCACAAGTCGAGAGAGAGAGGCCATTGTGCTAAGGTCCCGCGTGCGCAGAGTCATTAAATTATCGATGCAAGCGCAGCGTTTTCCTCTCTCTCTCTCTCTCTTTCTCTCTCCGTCTGGAAATTGGGCTGCAATGACCGCTTATTACCGATGAAACAAAAAAGGTGGGGAAATTTGAGAGTGTGTGTACCTGCGCGCAACTTTTTTTTTTGTTTTGTTTTCGCCGTTGTTGGGAAATTTCTGCGAGCGCGGGCTATTCAAATATTATAATATTTTTTCCTTTCCGAGGGATTTTCTCACGTGTGGTTAGGCGAACGCAAGGTGTGACAATAACGTTTTTAGGCTTCGTTATAACGAGACGTAATGTTATCACGCGGTGTGTTGTTTAGCAGCGGCACGAGAGTGAAATTCTATCGGTCGCTCGATATAATTTACAATGGGATGTCTTGTGAAATATCATCTCGACTCGATCGTTGTGTACAATTTAAATGCCGAATAAATTGGGCTTTTACTTTTTATAAATTTATCGTCTACTTTTCTTTCTTTTTTTTATTTATCGCTCGGCAATTATATTAACGAGGCTGTATTTCGTCAAAAATAAAATAAAAGATTCACTAAATCATCGATGCAACTTTCACTGTACACTCAAAAAGCCATTTGCTTCAAACAATATTATCGTCACGAAAAAAAAAGAAGTAAAGGTGCTCTATTTTCGTCATCTCGCGAAGAAGAGAGTCTGTCAAAAGCTCACACACCTCTCTCACTCGAAAAAAAAAGAAGTGGATTGCATAATATCAGGAGAGAAAGACAGAGAGCCCATAAGTCACACAAAAGCGAGTATAAGGCAACAACAACCCACCTAATGCAGACTTTACGAGCGAACCGTCAGTAGATTGATGTCCTCAATAAATACGAAGGCATATAACACTTCTCGATAAATACAACGTTTCTTCTTTCGTCGATGCGCAGAGTTTTATGGACTCTCGTGTAAAAATTTATCGTAGCACCTCGAAAAGTTTTGGGGCACGTAAAAAAAAATAAACTGAAGTCATGATTCATCCTTGCGAAATTAGAATTTTTCGATGATTAGCTTTCTTCGCGCGTTCGGTTATTATAATTGACGAACGATTAGAATTTTTAAGCGACCGGATGAGTTTATAATTCTATTATAATATACTCAAGGTTACGTATAAGGCCTGATCGGAATTTTATTGTTTATGAGTTTAATGAGAACTATACCAAGAATCATCGATAATTATCCTCGAAAAAAAAAATCGACAAGGATAACGACATTAAAACACATACACACACACACACACATATCGCGTGCATTCCAGGTTAAACTTTGTCAATTCAAACGCTGCTCTCGCTCTCTCGCACCTTCGGTCGCGATCGAACAAAATAAAACAAATAAAAAAAACAGATGCAGCGGTAGAATGCGATGTGTACTTTTAATTAAAACCTTTAAGCCACTGGCACACACACACACACAAACTGGTAAAAAAAAGTAAAAGCTTTTGCGTTCGCCGTCTCTTCTTTTTTTTTTTTTTTTTTTTGTCAAACGAGAGAAGAGATGTAATCGTGCTTCGCGTTGGAATGCCTACGTCCTTGCACGCATCCGGAGAGACACAACATGCAGCTGCACAGAAAAGACATCGAAAGAGAGAAAGAGAGAAAGAAAAAAAATTTGGTTTTTCGCCACAGCGCGGTTATTGACACATTGCATTGTTTCGCGATTGTGATTTTTTTTTTCTTCTTCGACGTTATCGTCGGTAAAGCTTTGAAAGGATTATGGGTATATCGCAGATAAACGCAGCTTTTTTTTATCAGGTTCACGTGATTAGAACATAGTGACGTTGAGTTTTATATATTACGTGATGAGATTATTTTCATATTCGACAATATGTGTTACATTCTGGGGGGGAGGGGTAATGGTGCTGAGTGGTTATTGGAATAGGCTATCTATCTGTGAAAACCTTTTAAAGCTATCGTATGCTATGGTGAATGAGTGTGTGTGTGTGTGTATTCTCGATTAGAATTTTATGGGTTAATGGTTTAGTTGTCGAAGAATATAGAGACGTTAATGCTTGTTGTGAAAATAAATATTGTAAAGTATTGTTTTATTTATCATTATAAAATAGAGAAGGAAACCTTCTACTATGGCTGATATATACGGAATAGCTGATTCTCTTCCGGAGATTTCTTCAATTTTTATTCATTTTCCTGTACAAAAGTTTCTATACTATATAAGCGCTAAATGGCAATTTGAATATAAGGAAGAAAGATACCATCTATTGGAAGCTACGAAATATAACTATTGTCTTATATTACTAATAATGTTATTCTCGTGAAAACTTTTCTTACACATTTATTTTTTCCAAATAATCCATGCACCAGTCATCTCATAATTATATCAGTGACTTTGAAAAGTGCATACTATTGTGTTAAATCAAAAATAGGTCACAGCGAATAAACTTATTATTTTTTAACATCTTCTATGAATCAGCAGCCCACGCATGAATAATCTCATCAAAAATTTACAAATCCATCCGAGAAACCCCTACTTTATAAAAGCGAATACCGCGAGAAACAAAAGCCACGAAGCACATGGGTTTTTTGAAGTCGGCACGTGTGGCAGCTGTGACTTCGACGCACCTGCTCGCTCTCTTTCTTTCTTTCTCTCTCGGACTATATCTTATAGTAGTGCATTCCGAGCGAGTGAGCGCGCGAATTTTTCGATCGCTACGCAACTGACGCGCTAAATTTTTGCGGCTTTTTTTTTTGACCATCTGATTTTTCGCAGAATCTTGTACGCCGTTGCTGCTGATCCCTTTTTTTTTTTTTGTTGCGAGGTTGGGTGTCAGCGAACTTGAGGAGTTTCTTTGGTTCGTACTTTTCAAATCAGTCGAAATTGATGTAAGACCGAGTGGAGCATTAATAACGGCATTAGCAAAATTTAAAATTTTATTAAAATATATATTTTTTTTAGTTTAACCGTAATCAATGTGTCGAACAATTTAAAAAAAAACACATTTTCAAAATCATTATTGCCTTCGAAAAATAAAAATCCAAAATATATTCACTTTTAGCCTACAAAGAATCGAGCCATCAAAACTTTTAACTATGCGGCAGTAACCGTTAACCTAAACCGATCACGCTCGCGCGCCCCTTTAAAAGATCAACCCATCACTTTCATTTTTATTCCACGTCTCTCAACGGCATATTAAAGAAAAGTTATCTTTCAAAAAAGCGCTCGTGCGCATCCCGAAATATATAACGCGAGCGCCCCTCCTAAAAGTAAAAATCCATCCGAAGATAAGAGACGTGTGTGTGTGTGTGTAGCCTATAAAAAGAGAGCGAAATTCCCCATAAAGCGCCATTCTATTTCTAAAACGCGCGAGTCGAAATTAACTGCAAGAGAGAGGAGGAAGAAAAAAAAATCACTGCGCCCTTTTATGGGCTTTTGTCAAGGGACCAAAAAGAAACCCTTTGATGTGTGCCTGATTCATCGCGACTTTTATTAGGCTCTTCGGACGTTCTTTTTTTTTCTCTCTTTCTTTACGAGCATTTTTCATGGGGGGTCATGCTTTGTATTTTTTTTTACAATGTTATGAAAATTACAGTTTTAGGGCGGACTATTAACGCGAAGGCGATACAAAATTTTATAAATTATCCATTTTGGAAAATTCGATTTTTCATTACGGAAAAAATAAAACTTTGAATTTTACTTTATACGAGGCGGTTCGCGGTTCGATCTTTCTTAAAAACCTGCACTTTCGTTCGCGGAATAATCGATCGTTAATTGCATGAAAAATACATAAACCTTCCGCAAAAAAAAAAAGGAGTATAACGATCGCGAAGCCAATCCTTCGCGAATTCAACATCGAAAAAGAAGGGAAAAAAAATTTATATATATCGAAGCTGAAAAAGAATGTTAAATCAAGTCGCGGTAGACGTATACAACCGTATCGTACACACACATCCGCGCCATACATTATCGCCCCGCGTGCTCGGTGTAAAACAAAAAGAAACTTACCCAGCAGCAGCAGCCCGAAAATTTCTCTCTCTCGTATGCTACTTGCGCGCGAGAGAAAAAAAAAATAAGAGAGGAGGAGTAAGAAGAGGAGGAGTATACGTATGTACGCGTGATTCCACAATCGATTTGGTTTTCCTTTAAGTGGGCTGTAAACCGGACCTTAAACCGGACCGCAGCGCTTATATTTACATGCGAGATTCTCTCCTCTCTTTCGTATATATGCGAGCGAGCGCGAGCAACATTGGCCTGGAATTCGCAAGCGACGACGACAACGACGACAACGACGATGCGCGGGGAGAACAATTTTTACGCGGATATTTTGTGTTTGAACGAGCTATTGATTGAGAGCTATGCGGATGATTTGTTTGACGTTTTTGCCTTTACTCGAGAGAGAATTTTTTCTTTTAGTGTCTGTTAATATTCACGCACTTAACTACTGAATTTGTTAGCTGCGGGTGACGAATAGACAGCTTGGATTTACTTTTTTTTTATTACTTTTATTGATTTTGTGGATTCGATGGCAAGTTTGGATTTTCAATCTGATTTGATTTTTATTTGGATCTTCGTTCGATTTGGAAATTAGGTTTGATACGTTTCATTAAAGAAAAATCTGTTTATTCCCATTATCGGATCATCCAATTTCTTAGAATACAATTAATATAATATTCGACTTGCTTTTTTGTAATATTTCCAAATGATTCCGTCTAGTCATTAGTCGATTCGTCAAATCCATTAACACATTTAACTCTGCTCAACGCCACATAGAGCTGAAATATCGAAGCTTCTCCCCCCAACAAAGTATCCAACCTGAATTTATAAGAAAATAATTGTTCGACAACAACGAAAAAGTATCATCCAAGCAAACAATGTCGATAATCACGCTTCGCGAAGAATTAAAAAAAAAAAGGACAGTGTACATACGACGAGCTAAAGATGATTATCGTGCTTTAAATAAATTCCCAGACATCCGCATCTGCTCCAATTCGATAGCATGCCAGCAGCAGCAGCAGCAGCCAAGCGGCGGCACGCAAACGTACTCCACCACCATAACGAGTTCCCTCTCATTAATAGCATCTCGTTCGCGGCGCGACTCTGTTTACAAGTGGCGGCGGCGGCGGCGGCAGTGTAGTTATTCTCATTCAAGACGACCACGGCAAATTTACGGAGCGCGACATTTTCGGAGTTGCCGACGACGACGACGACACACACACACACGATCAGAGAATCTTTTTCGCGTTTCCTGGAGAAACCTGTCCTCTTCGTGTGCTTACTTACTTTTTTTTTTGGTTTTATGGGTTTATTTGATGCTGATATACTCGAGAGCCTGATTTATTATACGAAAATGTGTTTTAGTTGGCAACTGAGCCAATATATTTATTGTTCATTTTTTATTTATCGCGGAGAATGATTTATCGATGAAGATTGGGTGGTGCGTTTAATTGTTTTTTGCGGAATTAGGCTGTGAGATTTTTTTTTTAATGTACGTCGGGCGATTTATTAATTTTCGAAAGAGAATATTATTATTATTTTTTTTTATTCGACGGCATAATTTTTTACGACAATTTTACGATATACTTCGGTGCGCGATAACGCGAGTTATTGATCAATTTACATCCGATTTTTTTAACAATGTCGAAAGTTGCTCGTTATTTAATGAATATTGCAAGTTATTAAAAATATTTTTTTTTTTAAATGAATCTTTTTATTTAAAAAAAAACACTGTCGTCAAACCAAATCCCATCAATTATCACCCCGAAAATCAATTTCACGAACAAGACACGAAGGATAAGAACCAATCCATCTATCGTACGCCCGCACAAACTGATATTTTATTGGGCCAAAAACACATTATAATACGTATTCCTACGAAGATCTGACAAGTGTCGTTTGCCGATCTCTCTCTCTCGCTTACAATGTACACGACAGTTACAATCGCGCACAAGGAATGGGGAGGAGAGAGACAGACAGACAGACAGAGAGACTGACGGACGAGCCTTTTTTGCATTGCCGATTTTCTGCTACTGCTGCTGCTGCTGGGGAATATATACGTCTCTTCTTGCACGAAGCAGCCGAATGTTTACGAGGCTTTGTATCAATCCAAACGACACACCGTTATACATACGAAAAGGGGTGATTTCTTCTTTTTTTTTCTCTTCTTCTTTTAGAATCGATTGAATTTACAAGGCGTGCGCAAGTGTTTTTTGGAAATTAAGTTGTTTTCAACGATTTACATCGCGAAACCTTCAGAATTTTATATGCTAATCCAAGTATGATAAGTACACTTGAATAAACGAATGCTAAATTAAAGCAAGAGGATACGAAAAATCCGCAATTCTCGCTAAATTGAATCGTAAATTTTTGCGTTTTAATTGCGCTCTCGGAAAGAAATTAAATCCCGCGCGGCTTGTATCCACGATCAAACATTCTTTATAACTCTTTGCATTAGAAGAAAAAAAAAATTTGATTACTAATCGATCGGACGTCATTCGAAGCCTACTACTGTGCAAATAGCCGAGGCAGAAAGAAGAAGAAGAAAAAAAAGAAGAGACTCAGCTTTGCAAACATACACACGGTAGAGAGACACACGAGAGACGTGAATCAGCGCGGCGATCTCATGTTTATTAATGAAGAAAACAAAGATCCGACGAGAGAGAGAGAGAGAGAGAGAGAGAGAGAGAGAGAGAGAGAGAGAGAGCGATGAGCAATCGGCTTTTTGTCGCGCTTTGACATGTATCTCTCTCGTGTGGTGCGTTTGCACCGGCTGAAATTCTTTCTCGTGCTACGTACTCGCTTTCTGATTGTATCTAATTTAATTGCTTCTAATTGTTTGCGATTATCTGTACAATGCGTATGTGTGCAATTAGAGAAAGATTCTTCTTCTCTTTTCGACTTGTATTTTTAAGATAATAAAAAAGACAAATTGAAGTGAACGTGATCGAACGTAAATCGCGATAAAGAATTCTTATCAACCATCGTTAAAAAAAAAATTTTCATAATTCCTACCTTTCTGTCGAATCAGCGTTGGTCGTTCATCGCGGGCACAGAGAAGAACACAAACAACAAAAAACCAAACATGCACAATCGACGAATAAAAAAAAAAGAAGAGTGAGTGTATAACAGCCACGCGACTATATGTATATATGTACGTGTGGTGTATTTATAATACCACCAGATCGTACGAGCGCCGGAGAGAGACTGGCGCTCTGTACTGCTGCTGCTAGACGACTGAAGTGAAGAGAAGAAGAGAAGAGAGATAGAGAGAGAGAGAGGGACGCCGGCGCTGCTGCTGCTGCTGCTTTGCTGCGGTTTGCTGCTGCTGCTGTTGCTTCCTTCCGAGCCCCCGCGGGCTTCCTTGTAGTATGTGCGAGGGAGTGGGATTATTACTATCTCTTTCTCTCTCTCTCTCTCTTTCTCGTTCTCGTTCTCTGTGTGGGGAGGCTGATTTTTATTTTGATTTTTTTAGTGCGTTTGTTGTTTGCGATTTGATGAATGATTTTAATTATCCATTCGAAGAATGTAAGTTTGTTAGAATAAAAACTGCTAAATGTTACTAAACCAACTGTTTTATCATGATCTTCAATGCAATGGAAAGTTATGTCGCGTGTAAGGAAAGAAAAAAAGAAAAATTGCGCAAGAGACGTCAAGCGGTATCGAGTGAAAGCTTCTTCTTCTTCTTTCTCTGCTCTCTTTTCTTTTTTTCGCCTAATTACAGCCCGACGTACGACACATCAGTCACGCACTACAATATAACGTGTTCCTTATCATCGTGTCACCTGAATATAAGCGAGTATTTTTGTGTTTTTTTTTTTCAACTGTGAATAATAAATTATACTTCAATGTCTTAATCGTTGTATTACATAGAGTATCGTGTATGTGTGTGCAATATCATTCGTTCTCTTTATTCAATTACGCAAATAAAATCGACAAACCGATCGCTATCTCGCGTGTTTTAGGCAATTTTCGAAATATAATAGGATTCCATGTAAAATGAATATACCGTTGGATTTATTTTTTTTTATTGCGTTGCACGAGTTGTTGACCTCTCATGTTTGCGAGATATTCGTTCGCTCGGGTATTGCTACGGTTTGGTAAATAAACAAGCAGAGTTAATGTGAAATCAGTTTTATTATATTGTATCAATCTATTGTAT
>JAWWMK010012384.1:0-23187 GCA_035047105.1 Galeopsomyia nigrocyanea
CGCCAGCGAGCACACGGCGGGCAGTGTTGGAGGGCGACAACTCCCGAGAGCGGGCAGTGTTGGAGGTTCTACTGTACTGCTTTATTTGCACATTTCAAAATTATTATGTTGAAACTATTTTGTGATACTATACTTTATATTTTGTACTATTATATAATTATATAAAGAGGCACAATACAGATTATACCGACTTATCAGTGCATTTATCAAATATAAAATAGGATAAAAGTGAAAGCAAAGATCGTAACATTTATAACGGCCATTATAAAGACCTTTTTGACTAAATTGTAGACCTATGACCAAAAGAAGATAAATCTTGTCTAATGAGAAACTTCAAAATAATCATACAGAGCGAGAGAGAGAGAGAGAGAGAGAGAGAGAGAGAGAGAGAGAGAAAGTTTATCCTACCAATTATACCGATTGATTTTGTCACTTGTAATAATATAAATCAAGTAAGTAAGAAATAAATAATTGTCAGTTCAATAATATAATATCAGATAATCCTCATTTTTCCTTCATAAGTATACTTGGTAATTGCATCTCCTCTATTTGAAATTTTATTGGATTTCGGTCATTGATCTTTTATTTACGTATAATATATGTATTTGATCTGCGATATTTAATAATCACGTAATTATTAGTCGCATTAGCATTCCAATATTTCTATTTATCTCGAATTCATTCATATACAGTCATCCGGCTCGAGGTTACGTCCGACCGCATGGTAACCGCGTGGCATGATATACGCCGGCTATGCATATTGATTAAATCCGAATACATCTGCACGTCAATTGTATATGTTCATTTAATATACTGTAATTGTGCGATGATTAGCAATAACATTTTTATTCATAATCCCGAAAATTTCTTATCACGATATACACGTGTGCCGATCATGCTCAAGTTTTATCCGCGTTCATCTGTGGTAAATATACATGAAAATCATCAAATATACATATAGTCAAAATTAATATCGATAGTAAAAGTATTCGTTAATATTATTTCTTGCAAAATTATCATTGGTAAATGTTCATTAGTGAATCAGTAAGGAGTGCACTACTTTGCCCGCCATCTTGGATCATTCCATCACCTGGAGCTCTATGAGCACTACTTCGGCCGCCATATTTTTAATGGAGCCAACAAACAGTAGTTGCTGCATCGAAAAATCGTCATATTTAGCTCCCTTTTTACGGACACAAAATCGCAAAATCCATACATGCGTGACAAATGTATATTATGCACCATGGGCTAAAGGGGGTTTTGGACCTCAGGTGCTTGCAGTACTCGGTCAAAAAAGTCCCCCTTTACGCCCTTGTTACGTAATGTACTATTTCGTGCTTATCAGTCGGTTAGTCAATTTAAGTAACAAATTACTCATTTTGAGCAAGAAAAATTACTTATTTTGAGTACTGAGGCTTACTCAAATTAAATAACCGGGTTCTCTTCTTGAGTAAAAAATTACTCAAATTGAGTAAAAGAAGTTCTCATTTTAAGTAATAATCACTACTCAATTTAAGTAATTTTTGGGGCTGAATTTCGGTGAGTAAGCACGTACTTTTTAGGGGACAACTTGTTTTGAGTAACTTTTAGTACTCAATTTAAGTAAAATGTTTTACTGTGTAATTTTTGTTTCAATTATTCATGACCACTGTACGTACACCAATAAAAAACCACTCAAACGATCCTCTTCAAAAGATAAATAAAAGAAGTTTACCACACAACCTGTCCAAAAAAAAAAGATCCCAAAGTAAACCCTCATATAGCGCGCAGCCGCTCGGAACTTTATTCAACTCTGACAAACTAGACGCGTGCAACTGCAGCAGCGGCGGTGGCAGCAGCTATGCGCACTTAGCTAAACAGGCGTAGAGAGGCGCATGCATACCATGCATAAACACAAGCGCGACGCATGCATTATTAGGACCGTTTCTGGTGGAGGGGCAGAGGGGGGTTATTATTCAGGGTTAGCGAACTGGCCAGCACTAGCGGGCGCGAACGCAAACTCTCATGCATAAAGAAAACTAGCTGGCTTTAGGTAAATATAAATTTCGAGCGTGCTGACGCTCTTTGGAATTTATATCGAGCGAGTGAACAAAATTTTTTTTTCTTCGCGCTGCTTGTGTACGAGGTATATAAGGAAATTGATGTGTGAGAGAAGCTTGTCTTGAAGGAAGGTGATGGTGATAAGCTGCTGAGAGAGTCCGTTTCCCGTGAAAAATGAAAGCTGATGATGAGAAATTGCCGTAGCGTGTGATCGAGTTTTAGCCGTGTATATAGCTAGTTTTGATACTTCATATCTCCTCTGACGTGGATATTAATATTCATTTTAATGCACAAAGTATCTCTCGTGTAATACGTCCTCGAAACAGCCTCGGCCAAAAGCGTCTCAAAGACGAATCAATGGGGCAAAAAAAAAAGCAGAGAAATAACGACTTCAATTAAGAGAAGCCTTGTCCGCTTTTAGCTCCAAGTATTTTAAATAAGTCCTCTCATTTCTCCGAGCGACAATGGCCATTCTCTCCATTTTCGCTACTGCGCGCGCTGAAATAACAGATCCTCGAGACGATTCATTAAAAGAGGCCTGCAGCCAGTATAGTCGAGGCTTCGAAAGAAGTGCCAGTTTTGCTAATTAAACGCGGCTAATTTGTTAAGATTACGATTCCCTTTTTTTTCTCATTCTTGTGTTATTTCTAACAGATTTGTCTTCGTTGAACTAAACTGCCTTTTTTTCTTCTCCTGTTACAGATACCGCAGAGGGATCTTCTTCGATGGTAAGTCTCCAAAGGAATTTATCGTTTGCGATTGCTCGTTTTTCGGTTGCATAGCAATTTTCTTCTTCTTCTTTTTTTTTTGCCTCGAGGTTTAATTGTACTAGCTTTTCCGCGGTATGCAATCTCGTCGTTCCATTCGTCTTTGAATTGTATTCCAGATTTTTTTCAATGCATGTATACACACAACTAGGTCAAACTTTTAATCAACTCACGCGTATAGCAGTTTAATCCAAAGCTAGCATTATAACATGCACAAAGACAAAAGAAAACGGAGCTCACGTTTGTCCGTTGAGCGATAGTCGCGCGCGTACGCGAATAAGGTCGTCGGCTTGGAAAATGAAAATCAGAGTGAAGCTCGAGCGCGAGACTCTTTCCACCTCCTCCTCTTTTCTCTTTCTTGCTCTTCGTTGTCGTCGTCGTCGTCGTCGCTACGGCCATAACCTTAAATCTCAACGTGTGCTCGCGCTACCCTCCCCCAACGTTATATTAGGTTATATTTCAAGAGTGTATAGCGCGCCTAGAATCGCTAAAGCACCCTCCTCCTCCCTACGATAGATTTAACGCTGGCTGCCTGTATTTTCTTCCCGTCGTATGTGCGTATAGCAAGTGCCCCTGACTATATATGCATAGCTAGTTTATCGCAGCTGCTCAGTAGTCGTTGATCGACGTGAAGGTGCAGGAAGGCAGTGAATCTTGCCGGTAGAATATATTATGTCTGACCCTATCGTTGACTTTTTCTACTTGACGATACTTTTTTTTCAATTGAACTTTTGCGTCAAATACAAAATTTCTGTAAATTAAGTTTCAATTCTCTCAACACACATTCTCGGCTACATCCCGTTACATACGGCCATAATCTCGACGCTATGCTCATCCATACGTTCTGGGCAATCTTTGCCATCTATCGCCATAGCTCACACGTTGAGCCGCGGCTATAACGCTCCATTTGCATTCAACAACTATAAGCACCCACACAAAGCCCCGAGTCGCGATCCCACCACCGAGTCGCTATATGAGCCGTTAGCCTGACCAAAGCACTCGGATCATATAGCACCTCTCTCCCAGCAGGCTTAAACTGCAGGATATATACCAAGGCGTATATATATTAGCCTATCGTATAGTTCTACGAAGGCGCCCGAG
Organism: Galeopsomyia nigrocyanea; assembly: GCA_035047105.1. Lineage (NCBI taxonomy): Eukaryota > Metazoa > Arthropoda > Insecta > Hymenoptera > Eulophidae > Galeopsomyia > Galeopsomyia nigrocyanea. The sequence goes on from JAWWMK010012384.1 coordinate 3,909, forward strand.
CTAAGACTTGCATGTATATATAGGGTGTGTGGGTGTGCGAGAGTCTCCAACCCGGCTAATCGCATTAGAGCGTTAGTTACGTGGAACCGTGTTTGTATTGCGGTCTGATAAATATCCCACACATACACGAGAGAGAGAGAGAGTTTATTGGATCTTTGTTGCGGTGGGGTGAGGACGATCGAGCTTATTTGTTCGAGATAAGAGTTCTTCTTCTTATTCTTCTTCTTTTTTTCTGATGGGGAATGTTAAATAGTGGGATAGGAAGTGAGAGAGTGATAAGAAAGAGGATTTTCTTTCTTTTTTTCACAGCTTTTATTTCGCGGATTAACGAATTAAAGCGTTTTCCTTTTCCTTATCGCCCGGGGGACGTTTGCCATTTCAAACGAGATAATCCGCTTCGGTTTTGATCCTTACGGGGTATCGAGTCATACCAGCTCACCGACTTAATTTTTTTTTATAAATCATAATGATAACTCGATGCTTTGCTTTTTCACCTGAATAAGATATATTGTTTTTTTTGTTGTTGTTTCGCTGGAATTCTGCGTGGAATGTTTCGAGAATTAAGTAGCTTGAAATGTTGTCTGCTTTGCAAGTCATATTTTTAAGGAGTGCACCTGGGCTGTATGTAAATCTCGGAATTCCGTAGCGTGTGTCAGTTACAATTTTTTAACATAAATTTTTCGAAGAGGAAAGGCGGAGGATTTACTCAAAATTTGATAATGTATATTCATACAGTTTTCATTTGTTGCAGAAAATTACGATGCCATCATTAAATATTCGATTCATCTGCAATTGTAATCTTTTAAATTCGAATAATACTGGTATCAGCTTCGAGTATCCGTGCAAAAAGCTCAACAAAAAAGAAAATAGTACATCCGATTTTAATATGTCGTAACAATTTTCCAACAACATCTCGGTAACATGGCGCTCGAGGGCTTGGTAGAAAAAAAAACGCAAGAGCGAAAGGTAAACTTAATCAATGCATTCGTTTTTTCCCGCGACTGCCATGAGTATATGCTGCAATAAAAGAATCTCGCGTTCTGTACTTTGTGTCCCTTAAAAGCTCTCATGTCATTCCCCGAGGGCAGATCGCGAAAAGTAGCGCAACGACTTGGAGAATCGTCATATCCGGACTTTTATATTCTTGGCGGTAAGCTGCTGCTGCGCATACGCCAGCCAATGACAAGCCTCAACACCAACAACAACAAAAAAATTTTATTTTTTTGACTTGTGCGCGCCAGCAGATACCTTCGAGCTTTTTTCTTTTATCTTGCTCGCAACTGTTATTGTTGTAGCGTGTAAAACGAGACTCGTTCTATCTTTATGGCTTATTCTCCCCAGGCTTCTCTCGCACGTGGCTGCTAAACGCGGAAAAATTGTACGTTTCACACGCATTTCGGTATATGGTTATGACGCCTTCTTTTTTCGGAAGCGATGGTTGGCGGATGGAATTGTTTTTTAAATCGTTGTAAAAATTTCATACAGAAGGAAAAAATTTTTTTTTAGAATGATAGCAAATTAAAAATCATATTCATCACATAAATTTTCTTTCGAACATAAAAAGCTCCTCTTTATTCTCACGCGAACAAAGAATGCGAAAAAAAATGTTTTGGCTTCTTTTTATTCGCCGCACGCATTTTTTTTATTGTCTCGCGTGCATTTTGGCGCGGCGAAGCGTTGAAGTGCTCGCGGGCTCGAGCAACACTATAACACACAGCTCACGGACAAATGAAATGGCGTGTAAAGCTTTTAGCCGGTTGACGAGATCGCGCGTACGTCGTTGCACGTCAAATCGTTCGGCCGTAGTCGTACTTTCAAATTTTTTTTTTTGTGTACACACAAAATTCGATTGGGGCAGCTTTCCCCAAACGAATTTCAAGTATACACACAGATACAACGGTCGCGCTACGCTATCGACGTGGATTTACATTCAATTTGTATTGGTAGTTTGATTTAGTAATTATATTTGCGTGTCGTCTGGTTTGTTCGCTCTTGAATGTTTGATCGAGGATTATTGTGAATCATTCAGTTTGTCAACCAATTGATCACGATTGCTTTGATAAAACAGTGCCAATTTACTCGAATAAATTGCACTTTATAATAAGTACGACCGAGCAAACGATGCAAAATTCATACGTCGAAAAATGATTGACAACGTGTCAACGTCACCTCGAAACATAAAAAGTGCATTTCCATTCGAATGCGTTTCGATACGTGTCCAGCAATAAACCAAAAATAACGCGAACCGCATCGTTTTCCATGTTAAAAAATTTTTTTTCGTTCGTTCGTTGGTTTGCTCGTCATCACGTTGCGGGCTCGTAGAACCGAAAAAAAATAAAGAGGGAGAGAGCTGATAATTTTTTTTTGCCTGCAGGACATATACTCGCATGCGAGCGACCGAGATATTCGTTAAACCTCCCTCGGGTTATTTATCTTTTTCCCGGATGCCGTGCGCAAGTATACCGTGTAGCAAACTGCTCATCTTCTCTCTCGTTCTTTCTCTTCTTTTTTTTCGTTCAACCGAGTTTTCCTTTCTTATCAGGGCCACGACGCGTGTTGTTTCTTGTCGTTGCGCGAGCTGCTGTATTTTGAGTGGCGTTTTATTTATCGGCGCTGAATTTTAGATTACACGCGCGCGCGAGGCAGATCGGAATAAAAGATGAGATTGGAATTGTTTTTGAAAATAGAGTGGGAGTTTATATTTTTTTTCTTTTAAATTATGAAAAATATGGAATTAATGATTGTTATTTATTATTTTGTTGTTTAATTCAAAAACCACTTTAAGATCTTTTCGAAATTCCGTAGATTGATAATAACAATTTCAATTGTAATATTTACTACATTTATCGATTCAAATGAAAAGTTTAAGTTATAGATTGTTAAAACCTAGTGTCCTCTTGATGGCGGTTCTATCAACCTCTTAGCTTGTAATTACAAAGTGATACTAATGTAGTCATTTATGTTGTATAACCATAATTTATTTTAAGTTAAGTGAACAAAAAACAACCCCACCGGTTACAAAAATAAAATATTTGCCATGGGTAACCGACAGCCTAGACAAAAAAAACACTTTTATCCATTTTCTGCTCATACTGCACTTGTCACCTTCTGAAATTTACGACGACTAATTTTGGCACTTGGCTCCATGCATCGCACGTACGTTCCCCCCAGCGCCATTATTATGAGCGAGCACTCGAGCGAGGTAAAAAAATTTTTTTTTCTATATTCCTCACGCGCAATTTATTATTGCTCGACGTATACGTTCAAAGAGTGTGTGTACGTACAGAGACCGAGAGAGAAAAGCAAGTGGTCCGCGTAATTAAAACGAGGCAGTTGAGGAATGTCGCGCGATAAATCTCGCGAGTAGTACGGGACATTTATGCTCTCTGCCTCTCTCTCCTGCACGTGAATGATTTAAGCTCGCACACGGAAATTTCGGAGATTTTTTTTTCTTTTTTTTTCGTGATAACAAAGTTCATTTCTGCCTTATTATTCTCGTGGTGGAGCGTGTATTTAGTCGGCGATCAAGTAATCGTGATAAATAAATGCCATAAAAATATCCAATACTCGCCGCAACCGATTCTAATAAGCCTGCGTATCTCAATCGACGAATCAATTTTTGGGGTGGTTATATCGCGTGCTCGCATCTCCCGATATATATTTACGGAAACGTTCAATTTTCCCGGTGATTACGTCGCGTGCCACTGACGTCACACGCCCTAATCCGCGCCTTATTCAATCTACTCTGGGGTTGGTCCTCGAGGGCAAAAAAAAAAAATAAGTAAAAGTTTCGACTCTTTCGCGAAGGAAGTTAATGGTGGGTCTATAAAGCGGCGCCTCTCGTTTCTTATTAAAAGTTTCGCCGCTGCATGTTGACCGTTGCCCGCGTAATGAACGTTTGACTTTTCCATTTGAGTAGCCGAAAAGTCGAGCCGAAGTCGAAAAGAAGGAACAATGTCGAAGAGAACTTTGATGTAGTTTTCTCGTTGAAATTTACTTTTTGTACATTGACGTGTTTGTTAATGTCTTTTAAGTTTTGGAGAAGTAAGATTATAATGTGGACGTAAAAGCTTCAGCAGCTTCATTTATTCACGGCTTTGTCGGGATATTAATTTTTGATGGAGTTCTGAAAAAACTGGATGAAAGGGATTTTGTAATCGCGTCGTGACTTTTTTTCTTCTTTTTTGGAATGCAAAGTTTTGATACTACACTTTTAACGGGAAAAGCTTGGAGGAAAATGCGATATTCGCCGAGAGTTTGAATTTGAAGAAGATTCAAACTGAAGGGTGATGTTGTTAAATGACATTAAAAATTATTGCGATGTTTTTTTTATTAACATTTGATACAATATTTACTTTTACATAAAAAACACGAATGACATATTCCATTTGACTTTTCGCCTCGATTTCAATTGAAATACAAATATATAAAAACAGAAACATTTCGCGTGTGCCACTTGGAGAGCGATAAAGAGAGCATTGAATTCGTTAGTTCAATGACATCCAATAAAGTATGCGCCGAAAGAGTGTTTACTTGTATTGGTAGCGCCCGAGAAATCGCTTGAAAAAATCCAGAAGTGGATCATCGCATTCGTCGACACGTAACGTCGCTTTTTTTTGTGTTGTTTCAGTTTATTTTTTCTCTCGTTTGTTGCTCGCAAGCGAAACAGATAAAACGAGATTTACGCTATGACGAGTCACAAAGTATTCTCGAGCGGCTTTTTTTCCCCCCGACATACCCCCGACACACGGACAAAAGAGACTCGATGTTTACGCTCGTTCGAACGGAAAGCTCGTACAATACGTACACGAAAGAACTACAACAACAACAACGACGAAAAAAATGCCGACGAGTTTCGTTATTTTTTATTATGCATGAAATCCACCCACTTATTATCGTACGAAAACCACGCGAAATGATGAAAAAAAAACAGAAACATCGTCTCATTGTTTCTTGTTACGTTGATGATGATCTAAGCCCCACTTGCTGGCGGTACCATCGCCTTTGTTGATGCTGACCTTCTCGACGAGTTCTCTGCTCGGAGTCTTGAGATCGTAGGCGAGGCCCAAGGAAGCCATTGTCTCGATGAATGCAGTGCTAAGATTTAAGCCGTAGCTCGGCAACTCGGCCGCTTTGTAGTCCCAGGGAAACGAGTGGTGGTAGTTGTGCCAACCCTCGCCCAAAGTGAAGAACGACACCGCGCTGTTCTCCGTTGGCTTTACGTTTCTGGAGCGGAAATAAGCTTCTATTTATTCTTCCGAAATACAAAGTTACAACGAAAAATATACAATGGCAGAAGTACACACACTCGGGTTATTTCTCGCAACGAGGTCGTTGGAGCAAATAATATACAATTTGTTACGTACCTGTTGTAAGGTCGATTGCCCCACATGTGAGCGAAACTGTTGACGAGGAAGGTGGCGTTGAGTAGCGAGACGTAGCGGATGATGACCGCGTGGATGGCCACGTACCAAGTCTCGTTCCAGCCGTACACCGGGATCAGCGTCGGGATCACGAACGTCAACGAGCACATGATCAGCTCGTAGTACCTATCCGGTGTATATATACACGTGCCGACAGATTATACGGCTGATACATGATTTCCGCCACGGACGAGAGATAGTATATGGCAAGGCAACTTCCCGCTGATTTAGCGTTTGAGCACGTAGTGTGGTTTCGATTCGTTTTACATGGATTTTTCGTATAATGTTAGAGATTTCTAATCGAGTTAATTTGGATTCAGTAGTGTAAAATGGATTTTGTCAGGCATAAGTGGTTCGATCTAATTAAGAATTAATGTAGTTTAATATTTAAAAAACGGTGCACTCGGAGACTGTATCCTACTTATTAATTTAAAGATTGTAATTTTGAATATACGATCAGAAACTCATTTCATAATTAAATAAACCGTCCTCATTCTATTTCTCGAATAAAACCGAAGTAATTTAGTTTGAACAATTCAACGCGCGCAATAAAAAAATAAACGTCGAGAGGAAAACTCACTTATCGAAAAATCGTATAACAGGATCAGCCTGGATGTCGCTCATATCGATTTTACTGCCGTACTTCTTGACCGCCGGGTGTCGTTTCATCATGAGCCAGCCGACGTGCGAGAAAAAGAAACCGCGGTTGGCGTCGTGCGGATCGGCTGAGGTTTCTGTGTACTTGTGGTGCGTCCTGTGATCCCTTATCCACTTGTGGAAGTGTGTCTGCGAGCAGAGAAAGAAAAAAAATGTACATTACCCTTTTTCTTGTAGGAGATGGAATGATGTTTTTTTTATCAGAGCTAGATGGACTTTTAGATTCGATTTTTTATTGATTATCGCGCGTTGATAATCAACGTAGATCTATCGATTGAAGCTTGCTATGCTATATGTTGCACGAGGGTAGAAATCCTACATGAGTTATTTTCATTTTATCATTCATACCTCGAAGAAAATAATATTAATAATAATAACCTGTTTGTAACTTTACCAACTGTAACGTGAGCCTTTAATGTGCATTCGATTCATATCAATATTATTGATATTTTCTCTCCGACATATTGTTACCTTTATATCCACTCACGCAAAGATATCTCACAGTAAATTAAAAAAAAGAGAGAAAGAAAGAGCTTCAATATCGATTTTCCTTGGAAAAATACTGGGAAAAAAAGGCGCGCTTTTATCCCGGTAAAAAATGGCACAATTAGCAAAAGGTGTGAGAGTTCTTTTCTCGAAGTTCGAGAGCGAGAGAGAGAGAATCGGGCTATAGAAACGGAATCGAGTGCGATATATATCCTCCGCACTCGATCTCACGGCAATTACAGAGCTATCAACCCCGACGATACACGAGTCTTTGCTTCGAATTTCGGCTCTCTCTCTCTCTCTCACTCTTTCTTTCTCTCTCTTACACACGTGAGATATTTGTTTCCATGGAGGTTTTTCCCTTTCCGAAGCTTAGAAAACGAAATTCCACGAGAAAGAGAGAGAGAGAAAACTCTTCTCGATTTTCAGCGGTGTATAGTCCGACACTCGGCTAGCTATTTCCGATACGATAACACTTGATTCGTCTTCTCTTTCCTTTTTCCTCTCTCATTTTTCTATCTCGCTCTACATTTCCACGCTCGCGCGGTTATTCGTCTATATACATGTATTGCCCATATATATCGCCGATGTTCAACTCTCGTATTTATATTTATATTTGCCCCCCCTCCCCCCCCCCCCGGTCTATATACCATTTTTTTTCTTTCATTCGACATATATATGGAGGTTTTTTTTTCCAGCACAACGTTTATCGGAGAGTGCGGTGTATTGATGGTTTATATGCTTTCGAAATTCAATTTTTTTTAAAGGTGTTGACCTGTCGATATACACGCGCGCGTCGATAAAATATATTCCGACAGGGGATTTTGACATGCGATCTTGTTCATGCATATTGATGGAATCCAGCTTGTGAAGTCATCGAAGCCGTATAAAAAAAAATTCATCGGGTATTCTCTGATTTGCGCGTGGCGTATGGATGCTTTTCACATCAATTTCGAATACGCATCGAATGAATAATTTTCGATTAATTTGCATTTACAAAAAAAAAGTAATTTTCGTTCCTACTGTTGAAATTCAAATCCAATTTACTCTTATTGCACATGTTTTTTTATTACGTTTTAAAAGTAATAAAAAACATTTTTACCGTCCAGTTTAAAAAGGTAGAAACAAGCCAATATTGATGGAATCTCCGTCTGAAAAAAAAAAGCTCTCGGGGCAACATCTCGCCAACAACAATATCGAGAAAGATTGCAGCAACTCAAACAAAAGAATCCTCAAGCTCAAGTATCGCAATCAACAATAAACTCGGCTCCTCCGACACAAAAATTGCACTCGACGCCTTGGGTTTCTCTTCTTCCCGAGGAGAAATTTGTTCGTCTTCCGTGCACCCTCTCTTACTCTCTCTCCTCTCTCTCTCTCTCTCTCTCTCTCTCTCTCTCTCTCTCGACGGAGTAGTATAGTTTTAGATAGCCATATCGCGATATTGGATTGCAGGGAGACGCTACCTCCTCTCACCCCCTCACCCCCTAAGAAATAAATGACCCGCGTATTTGCGGTGAACGACGAGAAGTTGTAAAGATCCGCGAGCGCGTTTGCAGTGACGAGGTGCTTTCCACTTTTATTGACTGTGATTGAAAACAATGCTTCGGTCAGGGATTTTTCTTTTACAACCTTGTAACTTTCCAGAGCGCCAAGCGGCTCACGGTGTGTTCTCTTTTCTTCCTTTTTTTCACGCAGATTGCGCATTTTACGTGCGTAGTCACTTTGATGGATGTCCGTTGTTGACGTTTTCATGTCTTTTAGATAGTAAAAACCATTTTTAGATTTTTCAATCTCCGTTCTGGAAATATTCAACGAACTTCTCGATTGTTTTAACAAAAGTAAAACGTGTCTGAATGCAAACCCGAAACCGCAGATACTTATAAAAGCATCAAGTAGCAGCAGAAGTCCCGTGAAGCCAAAAACAGCCGAGCAATAACAATCGTACGCCCTGTTTCAACAGACCTATCATGCCACGAAGCTTGCGCACGCCGCGCCGCCACGGAAATAAAAACAACGAGCGAGCTTGGAAAACCTAAATCGTTGGCGGCGTAAAGAGAGAGAAAATACTCGTTTTGAATGCTCCTCTCGAGAGACGAAACAAAGTGCAAGAGAGAGGGAGAGAGAAAGAAAGAGAAACAGCAAGAGAAATCCGCAGAGAGAGAGAGAGAGAGAGAGAGAGAGGCTTCGTTAAGATTCGACGATCGTTAAGCAACACAATACACGCCTTTATTGCGGATGCTGCCTGCCTCCGCCGTTTTTCTTGAGTTGCTGCTGCTGCTGTTTGCACGTTCGCGCGGAAGTGAAACTGACGAGGGAGAGCAAGAGGGTAGAACCTGAAGAGAGGCTGGCTGGTGTTTATGTGCGCTTGAGAGATGCGGAGGGTGCGGAACATTTTCGTTTGTTGCGAATAAAATTGTACTTTTAGCTTCGCGGAGCCAAGGTAATATTCGCGAGAATGATTTCGGGGGCTGCGATTGTGTTTTAGTTTTATTGTTCGCGCATGAACATTTTTTCGGAAAATTTTTTGTTTCGTTTCACACGTTAAAAAAAAAGTCACAAAAGTTATATGGGCGATGTTACTTTCATTCGGTAGAGTAAAATAATAATTTACAGTGAAACGAATTTACGAATGCGTGTGGATAAAAAAGCTTCCACGAAAAAATTTCGTCAAAAATGTTCAATTCACGCTGAAAGTCGAGAGAATTATTCTTTATTTCTTTTATTTCTCAAACAAAAGATTTATTCATGCTCTACACGAGCGGCATTTATTTAAAAGTTAATCAGCTTTAAAAAGAGTAAATCATTTTTTCTCGTTAGTCACACATTCCCACGTACAAACGAAAAAGCATTAGCGCATCCAGAAGATTACTGCGCTCTAGCAAACAGAGAGAGAGAGAGAGAGAGAGAGAGAGAGACTGAAAAAACAAACAAGCTTGCGCGAAACGGAAAGTCGGGTAATGCGCGAATAGTAGCAGTAGTAGTAGTACAGCGCAGGAAGTTACGCGGCAACGTACAGTAGAGAACTTGTCGTCTCTAGCCGCGGCAGGAAGTGGAATTTAATGGCGCGTGATATTCGGGAAAAAAAAGAGTTTTACAAAGCAGTTCGAACGGAAGAACGATGTAAAACTGCATATTAACGTGGAACGAATAAACAATGCAAAACTTTGCAATTTGTCGCGAGATGAAAGTCATCGGATGAGTGATGCATAGATAGTATATATATGGCAAGTTGAAACAGTTTTCGGCGGCGGCGGGGGTAGATAGAGCGTCGCGCTCTCGAGATCTAATTAAAACTTGATGGCTTGGATTACATACTAGTGAGCAACGGGGATTACCGAAAGCGACTAACAACAGAGATTATTCAGTAGCGAGTCGATTAAAAGTTTTCTCGCCATCTCGCGCATAAATTACAACGATGCCTTCCCCCCGTGATATTCTTATGAAAATCAGGTCAAGTGCTCCTGCTGCTGCTGCTGCTATACTACGAACCCCTTGGCTCGGTTGTTTATATAACCACGATAATCGTCTCTATATACCGTGAGAAAGAATTAAATGGCGTGTCCGTTGGGAAAAGCGAGAGAAAGTACAAGGAAAAAAAAATTGCCGCCTCCCAGTCGTATAATACAAAGCAAATTTTACAGAACAAAGAGACACAGAATCAACAGCGCGCAGGCCGTTGAGGATTAATCGAGGTTTACATTGTTAATGTCGTTTGTATTGCCGTCGCAGATGGAAATTTGCGGCTTGAAAAGCTTTTCCGGGCTATTATTAAATAAGCAAATTGTACTTCGCTTAGTTTTACACGATCGAAAGCTCTTGTAACCAACTCAATTTACGCGGTCGTCAAAACTGTCATTATCATTTTAAATTGCAATGAAGATCAATTGTCAATTCTTCAAGACTTTAACAATTCTAATTTGAACCCGTCGAATTTTCCATCGTTTCAAATGGATTTCTCAACCTTTCAAATTACTTTTCCATTTCGAATCTCCTTCTCTCTGACAGAAATAGAATGATAATTCGCCCTCGCGAAAGACGACATATTGGCAACTAAAAGAATCCTTATTTAATACCAACACCTGTTTTTTCCTCCCTCATTCCCGATAGAACTCAAGCGCTCGATAAATAAACAACGCGAGCAACGGTCGCGGGGACAAAAGAGCCGACGTCGGCGGAATCGCGCGCGAGACAAAGGAACGAGGAGAAGAGTAAAAAAAAAAAGAAAAAAGAGGAAAAAAGCTTGCTTGGTTGCGGGAATTGCAGAGCTTTTCGCTACGCGCGCGCGTTGCGGGGGAACTGGGCCAGTGGAGTATTTTAAGCCTTTTACAGGGAATTACGGATGAGTTTTAATTCATCGTGTTTGGTTGATTTAATTATGCAGTTTTATTCTCGAAGAAAGAGGGTATTTGATAGACAAATAATTGAACACGGTAAATCTACGGGAATAATTTTACTTGCTAACATGCGTTTAATTTGAAAAGGTACGTTATGTAAATTTAATCTTTTCAATGTTTAACCTTACATATGCTTTCATGCATTTCTAAGTATGCTGTTACGCAATTTCTACTTTTCTATTCCATTGAATTGACATTTCAATGGAAAAGATATTATGAAATTATACTGCGGGGAATAAAAAATGCTTACATTAGCGCTTCCGACAACCTCATTAAAGTTTCCGCGAATGAGCTTTCGCTTACAGTAAACATCATTATTAAAAGTGGAGGAATCACAAAGTACTATATTTTATTCCGAGAATTATTATTGAAAATCTTTAAAGCTCATTTTCTACACTAATGATAATCTCTTCTGGGAATACGTCTTGAGATGAAAATAATGAAAATATTGCTCACCATTCCAGCCATGCAGAACAAAGTAGCCATGAATATTCGAAGCGGAAGTTTGGCAGAGTAACTGCGATGTGCCCATAAACGATGAGCTCCAGCGGTGATGCCAAGTCCAGCGGTCAATCCCCAAACTATAGCTGTAAAAATTGAAGAAAAAAAATTTTTTTTTTTCATTACTCTTTCGCAACTTTGAATTCACGACGAGTTGTTTATCAGCAACCCCTACGTTTTCTTTTTAATAAAGCGAGGGTTGGAAACTAGGTAAGAGTCTTGTCTCCTTGATTATCATAGTTTCTCCTCCAGTGGGATAGAAAAAAAAGTCATCATCAGCGAATTATTTCCACGCAAGCGGAATACCCCTTTGTACGGGTTTTTTTTTTCCTCGCTGCTTATCAAAACCTCTCATAGCTTCTTTATTAAAGTTCGTCCAAAACCCCCTCCTCGACGCCTATCAAGTGTTCACTCGCGGAAGAGGGAAAAGAAAAAAATAAGCAGAACGAGTGCTAATTTTGTCTTCCAGACTTTTAGCTGCGTTTTCAGCGCGATAAATTCACGAGTGGCTTCTCGACACGCGCAAATATATATAGGTCAGCATTTAGTAGTCTTGATTTTCTCGGAAAGAACGTGACTAACTAGACGTAGGGTTGAAGATTGGCCCCGCGGCTTTACTGCTATGATTTATCGCGCTTTTTTTTTATAGCGATATCATAGGGTGAGAAGAATGTAAATACCCGCGAGTCATAAAAAAAGCTCGGCATGACAGTTATGATTTTCCACACTGAGAGAAAATAAGAAAAAAATCGGAGAATACAATGTATACGCGTGTGTGTATTTGGTTGAGTTGTTGCCGTTGGTCATCTATATCGAACGAGCAGATGCTTTTGTGCAAGCTGTATACTTGACTCGTGTTACACGCCAAAGCGAGGCTTGATCGAACGAGATGAGTTTACATGCTATACGAGAGAGAGAGAGAGAGAGAGAGAGAGACGCCCTCGATATCTACTTTACTTGATAGCGTGTGTCACGGGATGTTCTACTCGGTAAGTAGGCGGAAGTACTAGGGGGAAAAAAAATTCTGTAGAAAAGTGAGCGGACGAGTGAAAGTCTGAAAAGAGCTTTTTAATTTTCCATTGATTGTTCGACCGTAAATTAGATAAAAAAGCTCACTCAGCTGTTGCAATGAAAATAGAGCGATTACTTTCTCGCGAGCTTCTACTCGAAATCGGAAGTGAAATCCATTAACTTCATCACCTCTAAAGAAGAATCCAATCTTCGAAAGCGAAAGAAAAAAAAGCACGCGATCCATTTCTCAAAGTTATTACGCGAAGTAAAGGCGTACCAGCAAGCGCACAATAGGGCAAACAGAGATAGAGAGAAAAGTAACAAAAGACTCGAAAAAAAGTACTCATCTCTCATATAGCATAGAGAGAGAGAGAGAGAGAGAGAGAGAGAGAGAGTGAGAAACGCTTTTCTTTGTGTTTGTCTGTGTTGTTGCGCGTCTGACAAGAATAAGTCTCGTGTTTACGGCAATGATTTCTTGTGCGCCTGCTGCAGCAGCAGCACGCTCCTTTACTCTCATTTTCTTTCTTTTATTTTTCTTTACGTTTATCAGTGTCGCTTCGTCGTCGTCGTTGTCCAGTAGCGTTAGTCCCTTTACGAGCGGCAACAGCACCACAGTAGCAGCGACCGTATTCTGGGGTCGTGCCAGTACTGGCGCTACGTGACATGAATATGTACTTCTCGTGGTAATTAAAGGAGCATCCACTTCGGTCTAGTTGAATCGATTTCCGATAATCATTCGAAACTCGATTGCCACTCGCCACCAATCAAAACACAGACCGTTTGCTTTCTTTCTTTTTTTTTTATTATTCGATCTCGCTCGAAGAAATAAAAAATAATATAACGTCCACGAGTTGAGATTATCGACAGCTGCAACGCCAATAACGTTTTGTTTTTTTTAAATATATTTTGAGAGCGTACGGTGGATTGATTTTGCGAAGTGCTAATTAACGGAATCGATTTTTCAGGACGTCGTTGAGAATCTCCGGCTTAAATGATTTTTATTATTTTTAATTCGATTTCGTACAAAAGTTTTACCAATTATTTTTAATGATGGCAAGCGGGCGAGCAGGATTTGTTCAATTAATTTCGATCGATGGGGAATGGCTTCGAAAGTAACTTGGTTTGTTAATTTTAAATAATGCCTTGGTTCACAATTTTAAAATCGCGATATTTGAAAAGGAATCTTGAAAAGCTACTTACAAAATATCCAAGTGTAGAGCTTCCCTTGGTCGTAATAAACAATGAAATTCCCGATGGCAAGGATGTGTAAAATGGCGAGTCCTAAAATGTTTCTCCAGATCAAGGGTTGTTCTCCTTCCTCGCGACATGGTAACGGAGATGGCACATGATCTTCCTCAAATTTGTTCTTTTTCGGCTCCTCGAATTGCGTTACCGTGGAACTGTACATTTTGCTCTCTGAATCAAACAAACAAACCATTTTTTTATTATTATTGCGCTATCGAAATAAGCTTTTCGTCTGATCATACCTGACTTTTTCTACTGACATTTTTTACGAAGCTTTTTTATTACAATCGAATAAAAAAAGCGATATATCATTTTTTCTGCGAATGCATCCACGTACTTTATCCATTATCCACGCAATTTGCCATCAATTTCAAGCATCACTTGTCGGCAAAGCTAAACCAAACCGCGAGCGCGCAGCTATCACAAGCAGATTCCCGGCGGAAGTGCAGCTTTCATATCGAAGCCCATCCCTATAATTCCAGGCCACGCATGAATTTCACAATTAAATGCGGGTCGCGCGCGCTGGCACGCCCGAGATACTTGCAAGCTTATGTGCCGTTGGGGGGAGAGACGGGTCTGCAGCTTTCAAGATCGTCACGTGCTGGGCTATATGGCTTTTAATTACAAGCATAGTTGTGCTCGGCTGCAGACAAAATGACGTAACTCACATAAGCTGTAGCTATTTTGGCGTTGAGCGAGTATTTCCATATTGAGGATTTTGAATTATGTAAGCTTATTTGGATATTATTCGTATACGTATACGATCAGTTGTTGTTGATGAGAATAAACCCGTTGGCGCGATAACGAGAATATTTCTATTTTTTTTTCTGGAAGCGACATCGTATACTATCTAACAGCCAATATCCCAGCGAATATAACCTGCACTAAAACTCCATCTAAGGAAGAAAAAAAAACTAATAATAACGTTGTCGCGCGAGTATCTCGTAAATCATCGCGTATTAGCTAATTCTCGGTGCTTAATTTACGATCGCTTTCCAATTTACAATGTCGCGTAACCTACAGTGCAGCCACGAAACGAAAACCACGGCAAATACGTTGCTCTTCGGCCTCGTGTGTGCTGCGAGGAAATATATATTTATATATATATATATATAGCCCGAACGATAAATTGCCATATAGCTAACTCCCCGATAATACGAAAAATAGCGAGAGGATATGACGTGCTAGCGCGAGAAAATCGAAAATGAAACTGTGAGATACGATGTTGTTGTAATTTACGAAGAAAATTGTTGGTAGTTGAGATTGCTGACGATAGAGTTCGTAGGCGATTGCAGTATTGAAATTGACGATACGATGGATTTTTTATCGAGGGAGCTTTTGAAAAAACCGCTAAAAATTAAGAAATTGAATTTTGAGCGTCGTATCTTGCGAGATGAATCCAAGAGGGAATGAGTATTTTTTTATAAATTGACTTATAAATGAAATATAACCAAATATTATTTGACTAGATATACAAAGTGTATCATTAATTTAGTAGCAATTGATAGCTGTAATCATTGTTTAACTTAATTTCTTATAATCATTTATGAATCACTATACAATTACTTTCTTTCGTGAACCTGAAATAAAACTTTCATGAATAAAACGAAAAATAATATTCTTGACTTCTACGTACAAGCTCATGACAACCACATCACTATTCAATTACGCGATCTCTTTTTCGTGTATGCAATAATTTCTTTAATTTCACACACACACGAATATTAAAAACTTCTGGCAGAAAGAAGTAACTTGTGTCAAACCAAAATAACAAAAAAAAAAGAAAAGAAAAGATTGGACCAAGCATTCGAATAATAAGCGATTCGCATAAGTCTGGGGTAAAGCCAAAGCGAACGTATTCACCGCGTAAAAGTAGGCCGAGCCTCGGTGGGAGAGCGAGAGTGAAGCGATAAAGAATAGAACGTTTACGATCGCGAGCGAAGCTAGCGCGAGAAAAGTGCAGCATTTTCTCCGCGATGAATTGCAAAATACAAGAGATAAGTGCGCGCCAGCCCAAAAAAAAACAGTAAAAAATTTAAGTGGCTTTTATCATGCGAGAGCTAAAAAAAATTCTATATCGAAAGTCGATGTGGACGAATAAAAAAGAAGTCCTTCTCTCTCTCGCAAGAGAGAATATCAATTCTCGTTTTCCGCGATTCTCAGTATTAATACTTGATTCCCAAGAGTAGAGAAGATACACGTGCATATTCGCGGCGATGAAAGTTTATAAATTTCAATTAAGCTCGCGTTGTATCGTCGAGCTCGTTAAAGGGGGGAGACGATTAAATTTAACGAGCGATCGTCAATCTAGTTCTCTAGGTCGCAGACGTAGGTGCGACATCCTGGAAATTTGAAGCTCAAATTTGATGGGTTTGTCGCGAGGCCGAGTGAAGTATCGAGTATAGAGTTGCTCGATACACTTCACTCGTTGTTTTTTTTTCGGCTTTTATAGAGCTGTCAGTTGATAGGAATGGGTTTTTGAACGCGAAAATTTCGATTAATATCACTTATTACATACAGACGATGAAAAATTTACTTTTTCAACACACATAATAAATCATTGACAGTCGCTCTCGACCGAATTCAATATTAAACTTCATTAGAAGCGCGCTCGCACCGAACAAATTTACATCGTTTTCCTGTAGCCCTTCGCTGTGCAAACGAAAATCGACAATGATTAACGTTTAATTTCCCCGGCAGCTTCCCAAGTGCAAATCGCGTAAAACACATTACGAAGTACGAGTTGCAAATGAAAAAAAAATCCTCCGTCCAATTAACACCCAACGTTGACACTTTCATTTTCGGGAAAAACAGTGTCCCTTGCCATTATCCAATTGTCCGTCCTACCAGCCAACGAAATTATTCATTACACGCATAATGTAAACGGGACGATCAAAAAAGAAGCATATACACACGCTGGAGCGTCCTGCGTGACAAACAGCAATTATTACAAAGCGCGAGTAAAGCAACGCTCTACACGCCCGTAATTTAGTGAATTTAGTGCGCGAGGACGACGACGACGACAACGACGACGAGTTGACAATAAAAAAAAGTAAAGTGAGGTTGACGCTTAAAATATGGCTCTGTGGTAATTTGACGCTTCGCTAATTGGAGGAAGTGCGAAGCTTGTCGTCGCCGTGTTCTCAGTAGTTATTGACTCTGTGTCTCGACAGTTTGAATTTTCGAAAGTTTCGTGCTTAAACTTAGAAATAATATTGTAAAATAAGATATTTTATTAAAGCGTCTACAAAAAATAAATTATATTTATTCGATAATTTTTTTTTTGGTAAGTACTCAAAATTTGCCGAGCAAAGAGGATATTAATGTTTAGAATCTTAACAACATTATTACGTAAGTACAGAAACTCGATCTCCAGCGTAAACTTTAGCGATAACGATTTCAACTTGGCGTAAGAACAAGCAAACAAACAAGCATTTCCCAAAGTAAACCCAGCCAATTCCATTACAATTTCACAATGATAGATTACACAGCGACTAATTGTAAGTACTCGTAAGAAACACTCAAAGTGTCTTCAATATCATTCCCCCAGTTGCCGCGACTCTCTCTTGCAAATAAATCAACTCTCAGTGCAGTTACGCGTACGTACTTTTTCTTACGTACAGTGTATAGTGGCACACGTGCACATTGTATTCGGCCACCGCGACGTAGCACTTAGAGTTCCCTCTCTTCGGAAAGTGGCGCAATTATATGATTTACGATTGTTCCGCCAATCGCGCGTGAATCGTAAAATCGTTACTATCGTGACTTGCGCACGCGTGTAATTCTCATTACCGTTTTTGACATTTTATTACACATGCGCGAAAAATCTGATTTGACGTTGCTTATTTGGTTACAGTGCATTTTTATCGGATTTATATCTGTCAAATTTAACAGCGTAAAATCGATTATTACACCATTTTTGTGTATCTCGGCAGTTCTGAGTGAGAATTACGAAACTTTTGATTTCACTACAATTTTTCCGGACATTACTATTCCTAGCGCGCGCGCGCGCGGCGTTTCGGGTAAAAGCAAAAGTAAGTTATTGAAGAATGTGGGACATTCCGCAGTAACTTACTCGAGAACTTTTATTCGCGGAAAACTGCTCTTTCAGCAATTTTATTTTTAAAATTGATTTCACTTGGAAATTTTCAATCGAGCCGTTGGCGGAAAATCAGAAATACACGTTCCTCGGGAATTATGCAAATACGTTGCATTTGCATGTGAAATCGCACGTGAAAATAGTTTTGATTATGAATTTTGAAAATCAGCGTGACTGTCGTTCAGTAGTTTCGAAGTAATAAAATAGTAATTTAGCTGGTGTTTCAGGCATAAACAGTAATGAGTCATGAATATGTAAAAAACTACACTGGCACCAAAAATAACTTCAGCATTACGGAACAAAATTTCATTTAGGTCACTAAGGTTACTTCAGTTGATAAAGTCATTTAATTCAGCTTAGAAAATTGCACTTCAATTCCTAGTTCGTAGCTGAAGTTACTTACCAGAATAATCATCATTAAATATATTATCTCTTATCTCTGCTTGCATTACGCAATCTATTAAGTCATTATTATTCTGCGCTAAATGAGGAGTGAGTTTTCATTCGATTTGATCTAATGAAGATTAATTTACCGAGAAAACTATCAAACTTTTTCATCTATAAAGAAGTTAAAAGTTTTACTCTCCTCAGTGCGTAAACTTCCAGTCTTTTATACTAACTTACGCTAATCAAATATTCCCGTGCATCTAAAAATGAAACACATTTTACTCGTATAAAAAAAATGAAAGAAGATCACATCCCTCTAAACTTTACACGATAAAGCACTTGAAATATTACGCGCTAATTCACCACAACGTACCTAAATGTAGTCAAAAACAAAAACGCAACAAGCGAGTCTCTCGAGGTATAGTCCACCCCCGCCCCCGAAAATCTGAAAAGTTTTCCAATTTCGCTCGCACAATCGCGCTAACGGCCCCGGAGGCGCCAAGTAGCAACGCAAACACGCAGCCTCGAGGCTATCGGCTTGACAATTTGCGGTTTTATTTCTCTATTAACGTCTCGCGCGTCAATGATTGATAGCCGTTAGTTGATAGTTCGAGGAGCGATGCACCCACATCTCAACAAAGTTGTTGCCTCGAAGAGACGGAGAGAGCGAGAAAGCCAACTCTCGTGCTTCGAATCGATCAGTTCGAGACATAGATATAGGTTGTGGCTACTCTATTGGGGCTTATATGAGCAATTCCACAAAAAAACTGCCATAATTCGGCACCGTTTGCCCGAATTTTTATATTAGGGGTACGCACTAACGGAAGCCATTTTTACAAACTATTTGGTGTGTAGAATCGAAAAAAAATGTGCCCACATCGTAGGAAAACAGCTATTTTTTTATTCCCTCCTGAAGTTCTAAAAGTAATGACAAATTTTGCGATTTTTGCGGTAACTAATACATATTTTCGCTCCTAGCGCTTTTATGGCGATCTCTGCGCTAAAACCGATAGCACCATCGTATTCTACGTGAAAAAATACATCGAAAACATGCATCACATTGTTGAAAATAATTG
>JAWWMK010012395.1:0-23183 GCA_035047105.1 Galeopsomyia nigrocyanea
ATTTTGATTGGTCAAAAATGTTTCTACCGGTCTTAGAAGCCGAGAAATCAATATTTGAAGAAATGCCGTTTTTCGCCTATTTTCTGTGAGAAAACCCCATTTGATTATAATGGGAAAATGCCGAAAAAGTAGTTCCTGCAGACTTTTCCAATGTTCACGAGCATTTTCCAACGCTATATACCTTCAAAAAGAAGAGGAAAAAGGTCCGGAAGCCTTAGCATTAAAAAAAATTTTTTCCATTCTAGACCCCAGAAAAGTGTGTTTTTTTAAGGATTTCGTCATATAAGTGTACGTCCGAAAACTGTGTCGCTCGAGAGATACAATATTTTTCGCCAGGTCGTGAGAACACAAACCAGTGAAACTCTATGATTTTAACCTTTCTCGAAAATCTCGTAGCATAATACCTTCTTGCTCGCTCGTGTTATTATTCAGCGGAACAAAAAATTACGGTTTTTTTTTTTCTTTCACTGGACGACACGATTTTCCCCTCTTGTCGCCAAACTGCGCAATCTTAATAAGCATCTTTGTCAAAATACAACGGCTGTTCTACTTTTCGGATGCATATCTCGCGTAAAAATAAAGAAAAAAAAAACAACACAGCCAATTACGAAGCGCTATGACCTGCGACCCAGTTTTCCTATTCTGTTCTCCGTCAAATTCCGCGACACTCCACTTGCCATCGATGTCAATGGCGCGCGACGAGCCACGCTTTTGCTATCCTCCTCGCTGTTCTTCTCTATGGTTCTTACTCTCTTTTTTTTTCGGCAAAAGCAGTGCTGATTTGCATTGTCGAGCGCGTTGCGGGAGACAATCGAGGAAAAACGAGGACGCCGTCGTTCTATGTCTGTTGAGAGGATGCATTGCGATCTGTTGAAAGGTTTCGTACGTTTTTTATCGCTTGAAACATGAATTTCATTGTTGAATCAGTGCCTACTTTTATTGTTATTTTTATTGAAATAACCACCAGTTTTTGTTTGTAAATACTTGCGTTGTTTCCACTTCGAACGCTACGATCTATAAAACATAAGTAGGTAAAAACGTGGGAAAGTAACAACAAGTAATGCATCATTGTTATTTCTTTGGAAATTTTATGAAGAATAATCATATTTCTCTTAAATTATCCATTTGTCGCTATCATTAGCCATTCGAACCATTGATCACTATTCGAGTGTAGAAAACTACATAGAGAAAGAGAGAGAGAAAAAAGAATACACGAGCTTTCACGATTTTCCCGGCGTTTAAAATGAAATCGTCGATAGTCTCATCGGTTATTCGGTAACATCGCTGCAGATTCCAGCAAAAAAAAAAAAACACAAGTAGGAATCTTGTAACGTATTGCCTCGTAAACCATATAATTTTATCCCTGCGAACACGCTAAAAAAAAACGGCAAATCATCCAAGTATACATTTCCAACGCTGAAAGTACGAATTTTACTTTCTCCGTTTGCACTCTCGCCACCGCAATGAAATAAAAAATAAAACAAACACTCTCTTGGTGTATAACATCAGGAATATCTTTGTGATTCACCATCTTATTATTTAGGAATTAATCGTGCAACTTTCTTTTTTTATTCCAATAGCTCGCTTGACCTCTTCTACGAAATCGAAATCGTGAGTCATAAAATACGAAATATACATCCAGGTAAGAGTGCCGTGCACACCCGCGCGCTGACGTTTTTTTTTCCAAAGTGAAAACTACGCGATATCCGTTATGTAAAACTCTCGATTACGAATTTTTCATTGGTCAAATTAAATTTATGTAGATCACCGTACGATGTGTACCTAATAAATTGTCATTCAGCTAAATTAACATGGAAATGACAGTAACGTATGTAATTTTTGCACGAAGTAGAACTTCGTATGAGCGAACGTTTTAATCATTTGAAAACGCCTTATTTCACACTTGCGAGGCGCATTCGACTCGGCCTTTTTTTGTATCTCTTCATCGTCGTATTTCTTCTTTTACCGGACGGCGCGCGATGTACATTGAGAAAACTGCATGTATCCAGCGAATGGAATGATACGGAGAGAATTGACTGTTGAAAGCATCAATTACATGCAGATTAGCGAACCTACTTGCAACGAAGATTTCACCTTTTTCAATCGTCGAAAAATACGTAATTTTAATGACTTTGCTCTCATTGACATTCCGATGGAAAAATCCACTGTGGATTTTTTTTTTTGCGATTGAAGTATGCACATTACTAGATCATTCGCCATGTAAGCTAAAGTTGGCAAATCGAATTTTTGACAGACTGGAACCCGGAAGTTTGGTTACTGACGAAGATGTAGAGTCGACACACCAAGTTTCATTGAAATCTGTATTTGCGTTTCGACATTAGTCGGCAAAATCAGAAGTTGAGGTTTTCGCGTAAAGCGCATCTCAGCAAACATTAGAATTGCTACCCTCTCGAGTGTCTATTCACTCTGATTCGACTTTCTAATGAATTCTAATGTCACATAAGTGGAAGACAATTGCGAAAGTCATCGAAAGTTTTTTAAAATAAAAAATTGTACAACGAACTATCCCATTCCATTCATAGACACACACGTGTATGCCGTAATAATAAAGTTTCCCAACATTGTATCGTGCCGAAATTAAAGGTTTCTCTCGCACGCGGCGACTTTTGATTACCCTTGGAAAAGGTATTATTAACTTACAAGCATCACGTGCAATTGCACATTTTAGCGGATGTGTTCCTTTTTTTTTTTTTTGTTTTTTCTTCACCGCCTGCGGACATTTCGCTATCAGATATACACAAGGTGACGAAAGTTGTCCGGTACACTTCGATGTAATTGAATTATAATCGTCGTAAAGGACAACGCTTTTTTTCTTTTTTCGACCTCGCGACGTGTGTTCTCGTTACGTGTATTAGATGAATATTTTTTTTGTTCCTTTCTAAATCCACTGATTTTCAAGATAGAGAGGGAGAGAGTGAATAGCATTGCACAACACTTCGTCTATTAATTAATTTTTAACGAGCAAGATCTGAAACTTTTGTCTCTACAGCGATAACGGTATACATGCTGCAGTCTTGGAACTTATTCACTTTTTTTTTCCTCTTCTCTCCAGTGCCGTAACTAAACGGACGTTCCGTAATGCACACATGCGCATCTCCACTCTCGGTATATCTTTTCTCAAAGTTTCTTTCCCATGTGTATCGACTATGTATACGAGCTTCCTGCATTTCGCGAAGAAATAATGGAATGGATAGTGAAGAAAAAAAGGTCAGGTCGCACCTGTGTACGTGTATCTTCAAAGCGTTGTATATGTAAAGCAGGTGATGTAAGAAGGAGGATACAACGGTAACGGTACAATGACGCGCTCTTCTTTCTATTCATTCGGATCGTCGTGATTCTTTCTTTTTCAAACTCACGGATGCGGTTTTTCCAGCGCCGCGGAGAAAGTGGTCCTATGTAGCACTTTCGTTCGTGTGCGTCAGTGTTTCTGAAAGTTATTCTTCTTTATTTTTTATTTTTATTATTTTTTTTGAGTGAAAGGATTCGGAGAGATTTTTTTTCGATGACTAATTGGTTGCATGAGGTGACTCGAAATTTCGAGTAAAAGAGCAAAATAGGAGTTTCTAAAGTGTAAGTAAATAATTTAATATCGGATTACATTATCATAGATCTCCTTCTCGAGGCTTTATTATACAACGCATTGATTTCCAGGATTTGTGTACTAAATTCTAACAAAAAAAAATTATCAAATTATCATTGGTACACAGTGTAAAAACAAGTACGGCCAAGAGTTTTGAAGAGATCCGCATTAGAATCGTTTTGTCGCACTTACTTTGAACTCGTGGCGAAATTTACTCGATAAAACGCTGAATATTATCGGATTTACGGCCGCAGACAGTAAATAAAAAGGACCAGTAATACGCTCTAAAAAGCAGTATGATATCCAGGATGAATGGGGACCGCCCATGATTATGTTTATAAATTTACAATTTATATAAGATTTGCTAGTTACAATTTATACGCGGTGATCATCATTTTCCAATACATTTTTCTTGTATAAAAATTATGCCCTTTTTGCTACTTCTTCCAAATCACTCTTGCTCTGCGAATATTTTTTTGAAAAATAATATCGAAGTAAGTTTTTGTCGTAACATATTTTATTAAAATATTATCATTGCCTATATATGATAATTTTCTGACTTTACATTAAGTCTCAACAAATGTCTTCTTAGAACTTCCCTTCGAATGAATATTACTACAACTGACACCTTGGTTTGAACACTATATTCTATGAAATAATTTTATTAGACGATTTTTTTCGAAATGATGAAAAAGGATTACAATGACTTGTTCAACCTACTTACTTTTAACTCATTGCGAAATTTGTTTGACATGATGCTAAATATTATAATAGGATTCAAGCAAGTAGATAACAAATAAAGAGGCGCAGTAAATCGCTCCATAAAACAATACAATATCCAGGGAGAATGTATATCATCAACACGTTGGTCCACAGAGGTAATCAAAAACTGATAAACTCTGAATGGCGCCCAGCACAAGAAGAAAGACGTAGCGATGAGTACTAGAAATCGAAAATCGGAACAATCAATGTTGATCGAAATTTTTACGCGTGATACGTTAAAACTAAATGCAAACTTACGTAACATTATGGTAGTTCTTCTACTAACATTAGTTGTTGCCGAACGATCACATTTTCCTTTCATTCTGGTCGTTTTCAAGAGATTAATACCAATCAGGATGTGCAACACAATGATGACAATCATCGGTACAAAGAAAAATATAACTTTGAACATTTGTGTGAAATAAGGCATGAGATCTGAATCAAAGAAGCATGAAGTAACTGATCCGTATTGTTTTAAAAACATCGACCATGCTGATGGAAACGCAAAGAGAATGCTGACAAACCAGATAATACTTATGAATTTAATTACTCTCGACAGCAGTGACATTTTGAGGGCAATAAAGGGATGGCAAATGGCAAGATATCTTTCAATGGTGAAGGCACTGATTGTTAGCACTGATAAATTAACCGATGCTTCTGATATCCAAGATTGAAGAAAACATCCTATTATACCAAAGGGATACTAAAAAATTATCAATTGAAGTTTTTAGATTGTAATTTTTTTTTATAATTAATCTTTTCTTGACAGTAAAGTAAAAAGTATGTTGATAAGAAAATTGTACCTACATGAGCCGGATTGTACATCTCATATAGACATTGTACAGTCCCAGTTACAAGAAGTAATGTATCCGAGATCGATAGATTGAACAAATAGTAATTGGTCGTCGAGTGCATTGATCTACTTTTTGCAATGACAGTACAAACAGTCGCATTGCCGATAAGACCAAATACAAAAATACAAATATGGACGGTAATGAGGATGCTGAACAAAGAGGATGTTAAGCAGTTATTATGAATGTAATCATATATTTGTTCTGCGTTTGACATGCACTCATCGTATAGCCAAGCCTCAAATTCAGTATCTCCTTTAGTAATATTGGGTTGACAGATGATATCGTATCCCATCACATATGTACCATTTTCATTACTGATGGTTATACTGTCGTAATCCATCCTCAGCAATATTTGATAGATGAAAATAACGTTGAACAATATTTCTCTTAGAAAAAAATTTTCAAAAGCAAACGTCTCTTCAGCTAAACCTAACTCGTGCTTTATGTATTGTCTTTTGAGGAAAAAAGAGCTCTTAAATTGTGATAAATTGAAGTATGAAAATTAACGAGTTACAAATGGACACAGTGTCGTAGTAATGACATCAGTGAATCTTTAGATATTGAGTTATTGATTGGTTTCAGTTTATAATTAGAATAATTCATATCCAATAGCCGTCCATCTCCATTTTTTTTCCTTTTTCCTATACATGCTTTCACAGTGTGGATCTTCTTTACGAGTTATTGAGTTTTGCTAACGAAAAATTTTATTGTTTTTCTAAACAAATGCGTAACATGCAATAGTTGATGATAATCTTCAATATGTAAGTAATTTATATACTTCTTGTAGTCATTCAATATACAAGTAATTTAACAAAATCCGGAACAAATAGTTTTTTCCTAAAATGTAATCGGTAGTATCCTAATTCCCATAAACCATCAATGTGTAAGTTCGCAATATCAACCAACAACGGTACTATACGTGTACTACCATACCGATCCTTTTGTAATCCATCTGTATAGCTCGAGCCGTGTGATGCAGGTCACGGGAATCGAGTGCATCGTGGGAAAACAAAGGAGATTTTATGGTGATGGACTTAAGCGTTCGCGCACGTAGCGCACATGCAAGGATTTTCAAAAATAAAAAATAAAATATATTTATTTTTTCATTTCGAAGAATCGTATCCTTTGCCATCTGCTGTCCCAGTTTGATATACGCCCGAGAGAGTTTCTCCATTTTATATGTATACAAACCGCAGAAGTAACGAGGATTTGCATATATACCGCGTGTATCTCTCTTGCGTGGAAAAGCCTACATTCGGTGAAAGTTTTTTCATCGGGCTGCGATTAATTAATTGCCGAGAATTGGTAAAAAAAAATTATAAATAACCAATTGCAGTATCTATTCGTACATACATATAGTTTTCGTACTTTGATTATCATCCACAACGTTGAAAGTGGAAGTCTTCGAAAGTCAAACAAAATAATGTCAATTTTTTCCTTCGTTTTCCAATCACTCGCGGAACATCAACCCATCATCGTTGAAAATTGCATAGCCATCGAATATACATCGCCGGCGGGCGAACTGCACAATAATAATTGTCGCCGCCTGAGAATTCCATTGTCGGCGTCCTTGGAAAGCGAAATGCCACACGGTGGATTTGCGGTCCACTTACTTCACGCTCGCAAGAGTTCATTAAACACGCCTTTCGCGAGAAAGAACATTGATTTTCACGAAACCATACAGCTCTGCGACGGCTTTTCCATCACTATGGGACATCGCGTGATTATTGCATGCCAAAAGGAAAGTCATTTTTTTTTCTCCATAGATATATAGAGAGTTTGAAGGTCGATGATCGTGCGTGTATTGACCGACGCTTTGAGATTTCCTTGCTTCGCGACCTCCGGAATTTTCTGGACTCCGTTGAGATTGCGCATAATGTTTTCTTTGTAACCAGTTTCTGCGGTAGCTTGCCTTTTCACAGTGCACTTCGAAAATGGTGTTTTTATTTTTTTCAACGGCTGGTAGGTTTTGTAGGCAAACTACTTCGGCTCATGGAGACAGATGTTTTACTTGATAATAAAACCTCGTCTACGAAAATCATAGGTACACAGTAAAAACTTTTACTCATTTTCGGAAAAAAAAGTAAAAAGTTACTGAAAATGAGAAATCGGTTTCTCATTTTGAGTAACTTTTTATTTATTTTGAGTAACTTTTTACTTTCTTTGTCCCGAAAATTTTTTATTGTGTAGCCGACCAAAAAATACGAACTAAGCACTCTATTAACTAGTTAATTCCAAGAATGATTAATACGACCTCGTTAAGACTTTTAAAGTGAACACACTCAAAATTATAATAATAAGTTACTTAACTATATCATACACCTCCCAATTAAAACTCCGCTATAAACGTTGAAACGCAACGCATAAATCTCAACGCATCTTTGGTGTGTCCGAAGAGTATATAATACGGTGAAACAAACGGGAAGTTAGAGAGAGAGAGAGAGAGAAAAGAAACGGGAAGCGAGCGCGTCGGTGCGGCACAAGAAAACGAAATCCGTAGGAGGATGGCACAGTTTCCAGTAACCTATAGAGAGCTTTATAAACTCGTCTCGCGCCAACGGGTCAATGACCTCCTCTTCTTCTTCTTCTTTTTCGTTGCCACTGCGCGCACGAGCGCGTCAGTTTGTTTCGTGAGATAAACACGCTGAAAATTTGCATAACCCAACCGCAAGGTGCATCGTTGTGTATTATGCAACTTGACAAATTGCCGAGATCCAGTCGACAGGGAAGTTTATCTCTGTTTTCGTTTATTTTTGCCTGTCGGATTACGTGAACCCCATGAGAAATGTATTCTTTTCAAAAGTGGATGATGCGATTTTCACAGCGCTTTGGGTTATGTAATTTTTCCTTTGGTTGCAGATGATTCTTCGAGTGCAAGTGTACTCGAGACGGTTGGTATGAAAACAGAATTTACTGTTGTCATGGTGATTTTTATACTTAGCTCTGAAGATAATGGACTTGAAAATTGGATTTTTATATTTGCAGTGTTTAATTTGTCATTGAAAACAAAATTCATACGATTTCATATTTTGCGAAATCGTCAACCGAATATCGGCAGCGAAAGGTTTTCGTTTTCTCATTTCAAACCTCTCGCTTTTCTTTTCAAATCTCTTGATGCAAGGAGTCTTCTTTTAATGGAATGCAATTAGCAATATCGTAAAATTTCACTCGCAATCGGTTCGACATCGATACAACAAAATCGAACTCAATCGCAGAAAATCCTAGTAAGAGAAGAAGTAATAAAAAAAAGAAAAATACCGATATATTTGTAGCGAGTAGTTGTCCTTAAAAGTGCCTACTACCTGCCAACCACTTTTCCCGATGGTATTTTCACCTCCATCGGGCCACCCTCGTCATCGGAAGAGGATACGCGCGAGCGCGGCGTTTTCACTGGAAAAATCGTTAGCGGAGAAGAAAGTAACATCTCTCTCTCTCTCTCGCAATCTGAATTTCAAAGTTCAAACGCAGACCAGTCGATATAATCCTCTCGCGTATATAGCGCCGGCGACAGTTGATAAATCGAGTTGCACAAGCGAAAGTTCCTCGTCGATCGAAAAAGCGAGCGACGTTTTCTATTATAATTGTCAACTACCGATCGATCGATCGACTATACTGCGAGACATGATCGTTGACTGGTTTATAACGTTTTTTTTCTCTCTCTCTATGTTTCGTGGATAGTTGTGGGAAAAATAACAAGGAAAAATACTGATCAGAGAAAATACCGCCGGTGGAAATGCTTTATTAATTTTTATTTATCGTTCGGGCGGTTTAAGTGAAAATATCCCTTGGAATGTTTGAAATGTGAAGCAATGTATATAGCTTGTAACAAGTAGAAGCTAAAACGGTATTTAGTTATATAAATGGTTAATAATTTGAGAGGTTTATACAAGTTAATTACATATTTTAAAAAACGATTATTTTATAAAAATAAATTATCCAACGGTTCAAGTCAATTTGGAATA
Source organism: Galeopsomyia nigrocyanea (assembly GCA_035047105.1). NCBI lineage: Eukaryota > Metazoa > Arthropoda > Insecta > Hymenoptera > Eulophidae > Galeopsomyia > Galeopsomyia nigrocyanea. Next base: position 9,180 of record JAWWMK010012395.1, read on the forward strand.
TCGCATCATTCGCAAATGCACGAAGAAGTGAACTTACACGTCACTCCATTCATAATCTAATTCATTTTTTACGTATATCTATCGTCCATTGCGAAAGACCAAATTACAACAATTAGCTAACAACGAAAGAAAGAAAAGAAAAAAACGACGTCAATAGCCGGCGCGCGAGTTGCCTCTAATAAGCAGCAATGATAATAAGTGGCGTCAGTGTAAAACCGATAGCCAAAGCTGCAATTTTCCGATCGCGCCGAGGCTCGGCTGGCTTTCGTTTGAAACGTTTTCAGAGCTCGTAACTTCGCAAGGTGTTGAAATACCAGACCGAACGGGACTTTACGACCGCCAAGTGACATAATGAGCCGATTGTTTTGTTGTGGCGGATTGTTATTTTTTTCTTTTTGCTCGAGGATTATAATTTTGCTATGATCGCGAGCATTTAAATGGTTCTGAATTTTTTTCGATGCATTTCTCACGAAAATACGATTATTTATTTATTTATTTTTTTCGAAAATTGGCTTACGCTGATTTAAAAAACTATAAACATTAATTTCATTTTAGGATACTCGCTTTTGGGAGAAAGAAAAAAAGCGATTCTAAAGAAACGAGGTCACACTCTTAAATAAGTTACGAAAAAAAAAAAGCATCTCAAAATATTGCGTACTTAAAGAAACGAAAGTTTCACCGAAAAGAAAATATAATTCCACGTAAAAAAAAAGAGTCTCTCTCCGCTCTAGATCCACTCACCATTTTAATTTTTTTTTTTTTTTTTTTGAAGAGGTCGTTGGTGAGGTTGAGGTCAGGCTTGATCTGTGTGAGAGCAAGGACGCTCGCGAGAATTTCTAAGCGCAGCAGCAGCAGCAGTTGTGCGACTTTCTCCGCCAAGCGCGAGCAAGTTTCGCATCGTCACCGACGAAAATTTTAAGACCTCCGCGAAGAAAAATTGTATACACCGAGTTACGAAATTGTCTCCTTTATTTTTTAAAATATGGTGTTGTTTGGCGACTGTTAGAATTTCGTTTCTAATTGACTTCCAGATAGGATTACGTTCTGCTGAGTGTATAAAGTATGCGCGAGTGACTCTTCTTGACCTACTTTTCGTTTGAGAGTGTATGCGATTCCTCCGCACGAGTTTCATTCGCTGCTCTAATCGTGCTGATTGATTTTTCGGATCGGTTAATTGATATCTTTTAATTATGCATAGGTGGTTTGGGGTTCTATTTTTTTTAAATTGGTAAATGTCGATAGTATCGACAAATAGAAATTGTATGATGACATATAATTACTCGGAGTAATTAAATTTTTTGTAATCTACTGCAATATAAGTGTACAAATTAGTTGCCATTTAGTTCATTGGTTTTTTTACGCAAATGCTTTTGTAAATAATAAATCAGTTTCTAATCAAAAACTACCTTTGCAATCGCAATCATTATTCAGCATATAAAGCAATTGTTCAAACTATAGAAAAAGGTCTTTCAAAACAATCGCAACCTACATAGCCCACCATTAGCGCGCTCAGTCGCACATCGGACGATTTCGCTAAAAAAAAAAGAAAGAAAGAGGAAGTCGCGAGGAGCCGGACAATGGCACAGGTAAAGTTGAGCAATCGCATAAACACTTCTTTTCCTTCTCTCTCTCTCTCTCTCTCTCTCTCTCTCTCTCTCTCTCTCTCTCTCTCTCTCTCTCTCTCGTGTACATGTATTTGGGTTTTTTTTTTCGAGGTACCTGTTTTTCAGCCAAACTTTCTGTTTGCCCTTTCGCTCGCTCGCGAGAAAGCCGGAAAAAAGTAAAAGCGCGTCGAAATGAAAAAGAAAAAAAGGTTTTGAAGTTCAAAATGCAATCGTCATCCATGCGCGACCTCGAAAAAAAAAGGAATCGAGCGAGACAATGGGACGTACTTTGCGTGAAATGTAAAACGGGTCGCTACACGCGGCGGCGTAAAGTGCAACGAACCTAATGCAAGCTTGATAATATATACGTCTCCGATCGATCGGGGAGAAATCGTTTTTATCGTTTGTATTGCGCGTGTCCGTGGACCGTGAATTGCCGCCACCGCTAAGCGTTAATTGGCTTTGATGCAGAAAGAGTTTCAATGAATGCTTTGCTTCTTTTTTTTTCTTCTTAGAGGTTTTTTTTTGTGTAGATACTTTATCGTCAATGGGAAATTACTGTTTTTCTTTTTTTCGTTCTCGGGTTTAGGTGATAGATGAGAAATTCACACCGGTAAAAGAAATTCCTCGGTTTCTGATTTTTTTTTGTGATGATCATTTAAAAAATTTCGTGCAGTTCCAATTTTTCAATAATATGCTGTTTTTACTTGAAGGAAGTAAAAATAAATTTAAAAAAATCGGGTATAATTGTAATCAAATCAGCAAAAGTATCGTTTTGTGTCTAATATACTGAAGATAATTTTAATTCACCACTCAATTTAAAAAAAAAGCAAACTAAACGAAGAAAAAAATAATAATATGGATTCGAAAGCTAGAAGAACAACTAGATTTCGCTACCTATCATAAGGAAGTTTTCAAATGGCAAAGTTAGCACGCATCGCATACAAATGCAAAGCAAAAAAAAAAAAAAAAATAAATTAAAAAAAAAAAAGAATCTCTTTGTCCGTTTAACTTGCTTGCCCGCACTTGAAAATTAATCTCAAAACGTTCTCTCTCCCGTTAGCCATTACGAAATCCGCTCTCGACACGGAAGACGTATGCATGACTACCCGACGTAAACAGCATCCGCGAGAAGTCCCCCTTTTTTTCTCTCTTTCTCTCGCAAATCACACACACACACACACACACACACACGTATATATGCATAATCGGCTTTTACGTAACTGGATCAGGAAGGCAGAGAAAGCTCTTTGCATCAATTATTGTCGCCGAGAAAAATTTTTTTTGAAGAAACGTGAAAGCTACAAACGAGTTTTGATTGAAGCGATAAACTTTTGTCAAACGTTGACGGATTAGAGATCGTCTACTTTATTTACAAGCTCGTATGTAAATTATATATTGCTGATTATAATCGTAAGATATATGTGTGTGTGTGCGAGTGCTTTGCTTTCACTGAGTATATGCGATACGTGTAAAAAGAAATGAAAGATACTGAAACTGGGCTGTTGTCGAAAAAGTTCTTCTGGTGTAAGTTAAATGTGTAAGAGCGATGAAGATTTGGGATTTTAACGGTGTTTTTTTTACGCTCTTGAAATCCTTTCGCTGTAAAGTTTTATGCAGTTGAAAAAGCTCTACCGGCCGGTTTGAAATATATCTTGGGTATGATTTTTTTTTTCGTCTATATATGTTCACTTGATTTTTTGCGAAAGTGACTGTCAAGTTTGAAGGATATATGTTATCTTACGATTGAGAGAGATAAATTGAAAGTGACTAATGTGTTTTAGTAATTTAAATAAACAAAATTGTTTCAATAAATACCGATCGCTTTCAACGATTGGCACGTTCAATCTATCCAATTTACATTGAAAATTCCAGAGCAACATACGAGTTAAAATGAAAATTTATTACTTGAGAAAAATGAGTCGAAAGAGGATCGAGGAAAAAGCAGAATAGAAACGGAATCCAAAGTATTCACGAAGATTCAATCTTCGTATTGGCAGAAGGAAAAAGAAAACAAAAGTCTATTTAAAATCTCGCGATTTGTGATGAAATTAAAGATCGCACGATTCAGACCGTGTAAATATGAAAATATTAACTTCGCATTGGCTCGGCTATGAAGAAGGCGCGCCCCATAATTTGTTTGACTTTTACCCATAGCAATTCTCTTCAAATGTTTCTTCTTGTTTTTTTTCTAGTATATTTCCGAGCGCAACTTCAATTTCTAATCGATGATAATCGATGCAGTTATTTCTGCAGGTGTAATTATAGAATACAGATAAAAGAAAACGTTAATCTTTTAATTGGACAAAAAAGATCGAGAAGTATGTAGCGAAAAATATATAGGAAGTTACCACACGAAAGTTTGTAATAGACGTATGCGAGTGTCAATGATCGCATGAAAAAAAAAGTGTAATAATAATAATAATCGTAACTTAAGTATCAGTCGAGGTGTCGCGCGATAGGTAATTATCCAAATACGAGTGACTCAGAAAATAATTTTTTTACAATTTACTAATTATCCTATTAATAGTTAACTATTAAAAATAGACTAGATTTTTCGTTCGTCATTTGTTCAACACCTACACACAGATAAACATATTTCTCACTCGACTTCACCATTTGAAAAATAAAATTATAGTCAATTTTCAAGAAGAAGAATTTTCACGAAAATTCCGTAACAACGAAGCCTAATCACGAAATACCTATAGCACTATTCACGCGTTTCTTTTTGTTTCGCCGCAGCGAGGAATTAGGAAAGAAGCGAGAGAAAAACACAGCAGTTTCGCGAGCAAAGTTTGTTTGGCCGACCACCGGCTCGGCGAAGCGATCGGCTTGCACCTGACATTAACCAGTCGTTATTGTGAAAGTAGCTATTACAAAGAGGGAAAGAGAAAAAAAAAGAGCCTAAAAGCACGGAAAACGCCAAAGATGTTACCTATGCGCGCTTCAAACGCAGCGGATTTGCAACTTTAACGACTCTTTTGTTTTCATTACTACACGTAATAAGTCGAAGAAGTTGGCTGTTTAACCCTCTTTTTTTTTCTATAAATGCGCGAATGGAGGTTAATTTTCCATGGCAGGCTTGTAAACTTCGATCTGATTTGTTTTACTGAAACGAGCTGCGGCAGATGGGAAATGTATTTGCTCGCAATTTATTTCGACGCTTTTAGTACGCTCGAACAATTCGAAATTGCCGATTAATTATTTTTTGAGAGTAAATACATTACACAGGTTATTTTTGTTTTTAAAAGTGCCTGTATATTTCATCAATCGCTCGCTACTGAAAACACACAATTTTTACCGCTGTTTTAGCGGCAATTAAAAAGTCATTTCTCAAAAGCTACGAGTTGAAAAATACACGCACCTTTCAAATCCATGAAAATAAAATCTCACAGCTCCATTTCATTCAATTTCTTTTTTTTTTTTTTCCTTTCAACGCTTGAAAGTCCACTCGATTCCAGCACGCAAAATTCGTGCATTATATCCTTACGCAACCTCAATAAAAGAAGAGAAAAAAAAAAGTTCAATAGCACTCACCGATAAAATCCGAGCAATGAAGAAGAAGAAGTAGCGTAATAACGATGTTGAGCAGTTTGCCGATCATCTCTCCTGCTCAGTCGTCAAAGTCACTCATCGCACTTCATCTTTCACTCGTCATTACTCAACCGTGATGGATTTTTATTATTATTATAATCGCTGTCGACTTTCTCGCGAAAAGCGCGCTCGCGCACACTTCTCAACGGAAAAGAATGCACTTTGTGTATATATATAGAATATCACCGACGCGTTTGACTGCCAGACGGACACTGCCGTACCGAAGCGATCGCGAGCTCTCGGGCCAGGTGAGAGTCAGCCTAACAGACTGTGTGGCCTACTATAACAGAACCTCACTCCCACCTTTCCAACTTTACAGTGTCACGTGGACTCGCTCTTTGCTACCTTCTGTTGTTTACAATCTCGCGATTCCTTCTTTTTTTTTTCAGGAAGTTCTTTTGACTTTTTGGCGAAAGGGACAACCATGAAGTTTTTTGGTGAAACTACTTGTATATATACATACACACTCTGCGAATAATTGCAGGTTATTTCGCTAATTCTGATGATTACTGTGTGTTTCAAAGCTACACGCGCTTGAAGCTACATGTACTCGATCAATGTAATTGCAGACTCGTTATAATCAAGGACTATTAATTTCTCGTTCAATTTTTATCACTGTTATTTTTTTTTTCAATATACTATTTGATTTCTCCTCGCAGCTATCACTGAATTTCGCGTAACGATTGTAAATTGCTACGAAAATTTTTTTGCCATGTACAGCAATTAAGTATATGGAAAGGATTCGCGACGGTCGAGAGTACGCGGTGTAACCGGAATTACGCGACGTGGAGAACAATGGAGAAACCGATTACCCACTGTGATAATGAAAGCGGATTGGACGTTTTTTGATTCGTTGGCGCGAGGATGATAAAGCTGAGACGTTATAGTTGATGCTTTGTCGAGATGTTTAGTGCGGAATTTGTCTGTGTGAGACAAATTGCCTGTGGTAAATTAGTTCCTAGTTATTATAGTAAATTAATTTTTTATAGAAGTGTGATTTTTTTGAAGTATATTTTAAATTATGATTATGGTACAATTTCATACGAAATCCAAATAAGTTTCCAAAATACTCACTGTTCATTATATGTAGCCGACAATATTTATTTTTCAGTCTAACATCTTCCTAACTTCGAAAACCATTCAAACTGCAGCACGGCCTACTTCACACTGAGAACAATTCAAACGTGCAAGTAAAAACCGTCAAAAAAAAAACTTTCTCACGAAAAAAAAGTCATTATCGTTCCATCTCTAACAAGTAATATAACTGTCTCAATCGTCATCTTCACGGTCACAATCGTACATCTCGTAACTCGCTCGCGAGGTCCCGTAAAAAAAAAATAGAAGAAGATGAAGAAGAGGCGCGAAGCGTTGAATTCTACCGCCGTTACACTGCGTCGTAATTGTAATTGGACTTTTGCGGTCCTGGCGCGCGTTCAACAATGCTCAAGCGCACTTTGCTTTTCAGTTACTCGACCCAAATGTCCGAGAGTTTCATCGTCTCTAAAAAGAAAAAAAGAAGAAGAAAAATAATGAAGAACCGATCGTTAATTAAGGGTACACGTCGCTTAAAACGTTCTCGTAATTAATCGCTTAATGGGGAGCTACTTTGCTTCTCTGCAGCTAGCGGCTATTATTTATACTTTCATAATAGAACTCCTCGTGTGTATAGTACGCTCCTTTTTTCCTTTACCTTTTCTAAGGAAATCTCGGAAGAGAAAAACATTGAACGATGCTCGAGCTATTTGGATTATGATACAGTTAATAACTAGAAATGGAAGATGTACTAGAAATGCAGATTTATTTGGAGGGGAATTGTCAGAAATTTATTTAACCATGATATGCGGATGTGCGAAAATTCTTAGAAGTCCGTAATGAAATTTTTTTTTTCAATAGTAAATATTGAATATTTGATGTGAGCAGTGCGCAGCGAATGTTTTCGTGGAAGACTAGCAATGGCAGTAATAAAAAAATTGCATTAATAACTTCTTTTTCTAATCTTTAAAATCAGATTTGAAAAATAGGTGTCTGTCCAAATAATTTTTCTGGAAAAATATATACATTATCCATTTTGAAAAGTTTATTTAAAGTTGAAAAGAATTCTCGAAACCGCTAATGAAACATATTTGTAAATTACCTTACCTAATAGGAGTACGTGTATCTAATCGGAATTCAAAAAATTAAATTAAAATTCAACAGTGCACTCGCCTTTACAAAACTGGTGTACGAGCATAACAAATTTCAAATGACGCAAAAAAAACTTTTCTCATTTAAATCACCAAGCGAAATTGCCACGAGAAAAGTAAAATAAATTACTTACATTTGAAAGATATATGGAACAGCAAGTGAAAAATCACAATTCGTCAATTGCGCAGAGGGACGTGCTCTTCCGATTGGCATTCCACTCGTCCCATAAGTGATTCCACTGTCAAGAGAACGACCGTGTCGCATAGACAACTAGGCTTCACGCGCACGTGCTTTATAAGAGAGATTCAGTGTATATACACATTGTTGCTGTGGATTAACGGTTTTGTTTGTTTGTTTTTTTTTCTAACACGTAAGAGTGATGTAGCAATTCAGACAGATGCGCGTTGGATTCGTTTTAGGAATTAGTTAGGCCTCTGATGTTTACCCGGTTACACGCTCTTTACCGTTAGCGCCTACGCGCTTCTGTATCTAATTTGGATTTGATGATTGATACCACTATCTCAATTTAGGCTTCTCGGAAATTGAATTCAGCGTTAATTGCTCTGAAATGCTTATTGATTTTTTTGAGTGATTTTTTTTGAGTGATTTTTCATCACTTGTTCTCTACTGTAGAAACTTCATTTATATTAGGAAAAAAATAGATGATTCAGATGATGATTTTTATTTATTTTTCACTGATTATTATTTTGAATTTTTTATCAAAATTATATGTCAAAATTCACATAAATAGTGATTATAATACTCGTAAATTCAGATGTTTCTACCCGGATAAAATGATTTATTTACAAAATTCAATTGGAATACTAAGAGCGGTGAGTTATGGAAGATACACATTGAATAATACAAGCTGACGTTTACTTCTCATTGCACGTGAGGGGAATGCAAGAAAGAACGCCGTTCATAAATTGCAATCAAGCTATCTACTCTCGAGCTCATCATATATATTAGTATAGTTGTATGACTTAATGTCCATAATTAATTTTCATTCATTGCTATTATACCGACGTCACACATTTATCAAGCTTTTAATCTAAGATACTTTGATAAAAAGGAATCGCATTAGGAGGATTATCACCAAACACTGACAGCTGTCATCACCACGTAAAAACCCAAGAAACACAGCGATTTCTCAAGTCATAAATCACCAGTCAGAAAGTGAAAAAAAAAAATCAAAAAATTACAACAGATGAAGAAATACCCAGCGCCGTACTCGCAGAAAGTTCCCGTACGAAATTGTCGCAATGGCATATCATATATAATTTTCATCGAGATCGAAAGTACCGCAAGGAAGTCCATATTCTCATCTTCTGTATCAAAGCATATAATAACATTAACTAATTGCCCGATAACTTCCTTGTTCTTCACTCTCTTCGTTATATACACTCGCGGACTAATTTAGGTGCGCAACTCCGAGACAATGAAGAAGTCAGCTTCCGTTTCCTGGATTAACAAGAGAGTGAAAAGCCATATATATAACGAGGTGCGACGAAACGAACACCACGCGATCGCGCGGGCGGGCGGGAGCATTCGACGATATTACGCACGCGACGTGCATTGTCACTTTCGCCCGTGCGAAAGTTCATCCGGTGATATCGCAATTACTCGCGCGTCGGCCGCGAAAAATCGGAGAAAGTACACACGGGACGTTCTTTCTTTATTATTATATTCTTCTTTTTTTTTCTCCTCTCTCTCTCTCTTTATATTCGAGGATTTTTGGGAGAAAGGGCGATGAGTCGGCGTAAAACACTTTTTTTTTCTCTGGCAGTCGGCCTTCTCAAGGTTGAGGAATTTCTGGGCTATCGAGGTTACGAGAGATTTTTTTTTTCGGTGAAGGTATGCGCTGCACGAGGATGTAGAGAGTAAACAAATCGATGGAAAATTTTTTCTTTCGAGATTTGCGTAATTTTAGTTCAAATCGCGTGATTATTGCGAATTACGCAATTAATAATATGATTACCCGCATAATGAAGTTTCGAAGTGAATTATATAAATTTTTTGAATTGCCTTAAAAATATATTTCAAAACTTATTCTTTACACAATGTTCACTCTCGCGCGTTACAGCAATAATGCGATAATTGAATTGAAATGAAAATATTTTCAAACGCCGAATTTTTTAAATTTCAACGCTGCATACATTGGTAGAGCATCGTCATTTACTTAAAGCGACAATCCTATCTGGATAAAGATAGATAAGTAAAGACCGCAATTGAGGCGATAAAGTTGGATACAAAGTGCCTTATCTAGAAGCATTGATATCGCGATAAATATGACTCAGTAGCGAATGTGATACCGTCGATACAAGACTGTTTTTTTTTTCGATCATAACAAAACGTAAATGTAATAAGTATGAAAGTCTGTGAATAAAACATCAATTATTAAAACACTGCTGTAACCAAGTTTTCTTCGGGAAAATGAAATGTCTGCTGAATTCGAACGTCGTGAAAGAGAAAAAATTTCGTATCGTGGGTGCTGTGATTTTAGTTGTCTTCGTGATAGTCGTCGTAGTGATATGTTCCACTTTGTTAAGTAAGCGATTAACATTTTCTCGAATGAAACTATTCCCGAAACGAACAGGTTTTATTTTTGTTTTCAATCAGCAGACGATGGTAAATCGAATTCAGATGATGATGATAATTCTACCAACGCACCGTCTCCATTTACAAAAGTGCTTATTGTGCAGACAGGTAACTCCGATCTCTGGGCTTTAGATCTTGATACCAATAAGTCTACATATCTCGTGAAAAATTGGAAATATCAAATACATTCGTTCGATTTGTACAAAAACAAGACTATATACATTGGAAGTTCCAATAGCGGGAAGCCAATCAAATCTTCTTCAGGACAGTATCCTGAACTTTTACAACCGACCGATTGGGTGGCCGACAAAATTGCAGTGGATCATGTTAATGGAAAAGCGTATGTCCTCGACGAGTTGCCTCGAATATTAATGTTTTTGACTTGCGAGAAAGCCATTACAATATCGTCTTGTCGCATTTTCTCGGATGCAAAGATATCGCGTTGGACTCTGCGAGGAGACTCATGTTCATCCTGCAGTCTTCATCGGTAGTAAACTCACCGTTAGCAAGCATTCGTGAGAAAAGTAATAGTTACTATATAAATCTCTTTTTTTTAGATCGTCAGAACGAATATCGATGGATCATCGCAAAAAACTGTCGTTGACACTACGCCCCTCTCATCGTTCGCAATAGATTACCAAGGCAAAATTTATTATACCGATATGGAAAATATCAACAGCGTGAGTTATGTAGGAGATGAGCATAAGATCGTATCGAGGATTTCCAATATAGTAATCAGTATAGCTGCACTCGAAAACAACCTGTTTTGGCTGTACAGACCTTACGAATCGAAAAATGCGATTTTATACTCGTGCAAAATTGTCGATGGGATCTGCACGGAAATTTCGAAAATTCGATTCAGCGAGAGATTATTGCAAATAAAAGCTTACAACTTTCGTGAAAATAACATTTGGAATTCGTGCCAAGATTATGGCTGTGAGCACATGTGCATCCTGAATTTGAATCGTACAAGCCGTTGCGTTTGTGCCATTGGTTGGCAATTGGATACCGACTCGAAAAGTTGCAAGCCATCCGATGACTTTTTGCTTTACGTAGAGGGAAATCACTTGAAATCTCAAATCTTGGACGATTCGTCGGAATCTTTCACGCAGGCCATGCTACCTTTCAATCTGAACACTTTATCTTCTGCAGAATGCCATTTTGATTTTGATGTTCGCAACCGTGTGTTTATCTTTACGAAAGGTCACAGTATGTATAAAATGGACCTGATATCCGTCAGTGAACAGATAAAAATAGGAATAATCGACCCTTTCGAGTTGGTTACGATTCCTGCCATTGACTGGATATCGAATAATTTATATTACGTAGATCAGCAAACCGATGTCAAAGTACATCGCATGCAGTCTTATGAATCTCTTTTAATGGACAAAACTGTGATTTCGTGGAAAAAACATTTATATAAGGTCACATCGCTGGTGATTCATCCAAACAAGGGGATTTTATTTTATACAGCATTCGATGATAATTATCGTCGTATATCGTTCATATACAAGATGTCATTAGACGGCCGATTCAATTCCAGTGATCAACAATTCGATCGCTTCTCTGTCAGTAACGATAAAAATGTGCTCAGTATCGATTATCAAGATGATCAACTCTACTGGTTCAATGGCGATAAAGACACAATATATTTCGCTGATTTGGACGGTATAAACGTCGAGCATATAGATATTAATTCCATCGAGAATCCTGTATCGATGAGTATTTACAAAAGCTGGCTATACGTGAGCACTCCGAGAACCATATGGCGCCTCGACAAAATAACTGGACGAAATGCTACGAAAATCTTGCCGCGGTTCCAGCAAGAATCGCTAAGGATTTTCGGTGTCAAAATTTTCAGTCAGAACACACAACCCATTCATAAGAGTCATCCTTGCGCAATCAGCAATGGAGACTGTCAACGTTATTGCTTTGCTGTACCTTCAGAATTGAGAACGTTACAAAAAGTTTGTGGTTGTGGCAAAGAAGAGAAACTGAACGTTGATGGTAAAACGTGCCATATAAAATATCACATGTACGCGTCACACTACATTCTATCCGAAAAAAAAAAATAATAACCATGGATAATTTGAACGTAAAAAGAATATAATGGAACTCACCGGTGCGAAGCCAACTTGTGCCACCGCTGTCCCACGTTACAATAATTCAAACGCCAGCTGGATAAAATCCAAATTTTCAAATTTCAACACGGCATAGCATTTACTTAAGACAATAATCCTATCTGGATAAAGATAGATAAGTAAAGACCGCAGTTGCGGCGATACATTTGGATATAAAATGCCTTATCTAGTAGCATTAATATCGCGATAAATATAACTCAGTAGCGAATGGAATACCGTCAATACAAGACAGTTTTTTTTTCAATGAAAACGAAATGTAAAGAAAACGCAATAAATAATAATAAAGTCTGTCTATCAAAAACCGTGTATTCAAACACTGCCGTAACCAAGTTCTTTCAACGATTGAGAAAATGAAATGTCTGCTCAATTCGAATGTTGTGAAGGAGAAAAAATTTCGCATTGCGGCTGCTGTAATTTTGAGCGTCTTCGTGATAAATGTCATAATTATTTGTTCTACATTGTTGAGTGAGTAATCAATGTTTTTTTACATTTACTCAGGAAAAAAGGGATTTTGGAAACAAAATTTTCATGTATGTCGCCAATTAGGTCCAAGTGACGAGCATGAATCAAATACAGCTGATGAAAATTCCACCAAGGTGCTATTTCCATTTACAAAGGCGCTTGTTGTGCAGATAGATAACTCTGATCTCTGGGCTTTAGATCTAGATAATAATAATTCTAAATTACTTGAAAAAGATTGGAAGGATCCAATACATTCATTTGACTTTTACATGAGAAAGACTGTATATATTGGAAGCTCCAATAATGGAAATCATATCAAATCTTCGTCAGGACAATATCCTGAACTATCACAGCCAGCCGATTCGGTTGCTGATAAAATAGCAGTAAATTATGTTAATGGAAAAATATATGTTCTTGATGTGTTAGCTTCGAATATTAATGTATTCGATGTGGAAGATAAATATTACAATATAGTCATGTCGCATTTTCGAGGTTCCAAAGATATTGCACTCGACTCTGTAAGGAGACTTATGTTTATTCTACAGTCTGCATCGGTAAGAAATTTAATTTTATAATGATTAATCGGAGGATAATCAATATGTTCAATATTTCTTTCTTTCCAGATTGTGAAAGCTATAATATTGATGGATCATCGCGAAAAACTATCGTTGAAACTACAGCCCTCTCATCGTTTGCAATAGGTTACCAAGGCAAAGTTTATTATGCCGACGTAGAAAATATCAATAGCGTGGATTATAATGGTCATCGAATTTTCCAATGAAGTGGTCAGCATGGCCGGAATTGAATCTTCTTTGGCTGTACAGACCTTACGAGTCGAAAAATGCAATTTTGTACTCGTGCACAATTTTGTATGGCAATTGTACAAGCCTTTTTAAGATACCATTCGACGGAAAATTATTGCAAGTAAAAGCTTTGATGGAATTAACATTTGGAATCCATGTAACGATCATTCTCGTGAATGCGAACACATGTGCATCATGAATTTATCCGATTTAAGCCGCTGTGTATGTTCCATTGGTTGGCAATTAGATGAGGACTTGAAAAGTTGCAAGCCAGCCGATGATTTTCTGCTTTACATAGAAGGAAACTACGTAAAATGTAAAATTTTGAATGGCACATCAGGATCTTTTGTCAAAGCTATAGTACCTTTGAAACTTAATATTTCTTTATCTAAGGAATGCCATTTCGATTTTGATGTGCGAAATCGTACGTTTATTTACCCTGGCAAACGAACAACGACCTTAAGTGGTTGATAGTCGGGTGCTAAGTAGTCGATAGGTGGTCGCTACTAAAAGGCTAGAAAAGCTTGATTCAACCTGAAACCTCGATCGAATATATAAAGTCTAAGAACCTAGCGTCATAGCAAGGCGCGAGATCGCGGTGCGCAGCTGAATAAAAGA